>CM039477.1:23459878-23482809 GCA_022433065.1 Begonia loranthoides | reverse complement strand
GCCCCTTAGGTGCATATTGATCATACACTAATCAGTGGACAAATCATGTGGCTTATGGCGGATCTTGATCCAGCTATGTTACTGCCATCTCAGAGATGTCCAAGAAGGCCACGAAAACAAAGAAAAAGAGATATTGACGAGCTCCAAAACCGAACAGTCCTTCCTAGGAAACATCACAACATGACATGTGCCTGGTGTGGGGGTGTAGGTAGAGATGTTAAATGAGTTGGGCGAGCCAAGCTTAGCCAGTGAAGGCCAGACTCACCAAGCTTGTCGAGCCTAACGAGCCTAGCGACCCTAACGAGCTGACCTCAAAAAATTTTCAAGCCAGACCAGCTCGTGAGCCACGAGCCTAACGAGTTGAGTTGAGTCGGCCCAACGAGCCTAATGAGTCAAGCTTAACGAGCCCAACATACATAAATAAAATTATTTTATATAAATATGCTATATGTTTTATTATAATTTTAAATATTAAAATTATAATAAATATGTTATATATTTTTTTAATTTTAATTATATTTTAATATTACTTAATATTAATAAATTTAATAAGTTGTTTATTAGATGAATTTATATCAGCCAAATATTATTAATTAGGTTATATTATTTTTTATTTACAAAAAAAATTTATTTGACATAAATGTATAAAAAAATAATATGTTCATCATGAAGAGAGATGATGACATGATGTGAAGATGGGAGAGCCAGAGACTCTTCACTGGTCTTGTGGATTTTTGACGGCAACCCATTTTCTGTTTTCCCAATTCCATCCCTACAAACTGCCATTGAAGCCAACATATAGAAGCTCCATTGTGTCTTCGTTCTTTGTTCCTTCATTGGCTTTGGATTGGGGCCGCATCGATTGTAGAAGCCAGGCACAGAGCTGCTCCGATCTGCGAATTCACATCCTGCTTCGTGAAAAGAGCCTCAACGAAAGCCATCAATGGATAGAAAACGAAAGTTTTGTAACGTGAGAAGCTAATGCGGTAACAGAGCTGATACAAGCAGATTACACCAACGAATCAAGGTCTCAAAGACTCCGAATAATATTGGAAAGCATTTTAGATATGTGCAAAGAGAAGGCATCGCTATTACGATAGATGGACCTTCCTCATAGCAGCAAAGGTGGACGGACGTGGACGGACGCCCTTCATAGTAGCTGGTGTACGTCTCTCATCAACAACTGACGTGCATCATCAACAACGGATGTCCCTCATCAACTGGTGAACTAGCTAACAACGTCCAACGGATGTCCATCATCAACAACGGACGTCCCTCATCAATCGATAACTAGCGAACAACGGACGTCCCTCATTCATGGATGGACGTTCCTTGTAGTAGTAGTTGAACAATTTATTTTTAGGTTAGATTGTATTGTAAGAATAAGGCGGCTCCTTTATATGAAGAGCTGGCCATAGTTTATAAAGATCAACTTTTCTGAATAATGAATCCAGTTTCTTCTTCATTTTCAAAGTTCTAATATGATATCAGAGCAATTTTTTCCTTTTGTATGAATTCGTGCCTCGAGGAAAAGCAACTTTAGTAGGAAATCCTCCTACAGAATCTTCTTCTTATTCTAAAGGTTCCTCATCTGCTCAAAAATTAGTAGCTGGAAATCCATCTTCGTCAAAATCTGTCTTTGCTGCGAAGTCAATAATGGATGATCCAGGCAATCCTTATTTTCTACACAATTTAGATCATCCAAGTTTAGTTCTTTTCTCTCATCTTCTTCATGGTTCGAATTTCAATAAATGGAGGAGAGCGATGATCATGGCGCAACGCGAAGAATAAAATTGCTTTTGTGGATGGTTCCATCAATCGTCCTTTTCCATATGATGTCAAATTCAATAATTGGTTGTGTTGCAATAGTATGGTTATTTCTTGGATTCTCAATTCTATAAATAAAGAGATAGCCGATAGTTTATTATATCATGATTCTGCTAAAAATGTATGGAATGATCTTGTCGAACGTTTCCAACAAAGCAATGGTCCTAGAACATATCAACTTCGAAAATTTATTTTGTCTTTATCTCAAGGATCTATGGATATTAGTACTTATTTTACTCAAATCAAGACTCATTGGGATGAATTACAAGAACTTAAACTAATTCCCAATTGTTCTTGCGGAGGAATGAAGACTTTACTTGCCTATCAACAACAAGAGTATGTATTGCAATTTTTAATGAGTTTAAATGATTCATATTCTCAAATTAGAGCTCAGATTTTGATGATGGAGCCTCTACCAGCTATTGGAAAAGTTTTCTCATTGGTCATTCAAGAAGAAAGACAAAGAGCAATCAGTGGTTTTAATTCTTCAACCAACCAAAATCCTGCCATGACATTTCATTCATCAGGTTATTCTTCTTTTATCAACAAATCTAAAAAGGAATGACCACAATGTACTCACTGCAAATTATTGGGCCACACTGTCGACAAATGCTACAAACTGCATGGATATCCACCTGGATATAAAATTAAATCCAATCAAGGTAGCAAAATTTAGGTTAATCAAACTAGTACTGATAATGGAAAAATATAAGGTTCCATTGCTGCATCATCACAATCTTCACCCATTGATAATCTCACAGCAGATCAATGTCAACAATTGATTACTCTTTTAAGTTCTCAACTTCAGCAAAGCTCTTCTTCATTCAGCAATGACTTAGCTTGTTTCCTTCAGTTTCAAATTTCATCGGTACACTTTCAACTTCATATTTTGATTCTCACCATATTGCTCCAATGCTAAAATGAATTTTAAACACTGGTGCAACTCATCATGTCTGTCACAATATTGATAGTTTCACAACTTCTTTTTCCATATCAAATCAATTTGTCACTCTTCCTAATCATTCAATGATTCCTATAAAAACACATAGGGTCAATTCAAATCACTCCCACAATTTTTCTTTCCAATGTTCTGTATGTACCCACTTTCAATTTAATTTTCTTTCTGTTAGTGCATTGTCTTCTTCTCTAAATTGTTCTATTTCTTTTCATCCTAACCAATGCTATATTCAGGACCTTAATTTCTTTTGTTTCTCATAATTCTTTCTCTGCATCTCCTTTTATTCATTCTCCCTCATTGATTTCTATAGCAGTAAGGGAATCATGCACTACAAATCTTGTATTGAAACTCCTCAACAAAATTCAGTAGTTGAGAGAAAACATCAACATATTTTAAATGTAGCTTGTGCACTACTATTTCAATCTAATCTCCCTTTAGAATTCTAGGGAGAATGTATACTAACCTCAGTATACTTTATCAATAAATTGCCTTCACCAATCTTGTCTAATAAATCTCCTTTTGAAAAATTATTTCATAAGGCTCCTTCATACAGTCATTTAAAAGCTTTTGGCTGTTTATGCTTCGTGTCCACATTATCGAGTTTCCGAGACAAATTTACGCCTCGGGCTCATGCTTATATTTTTCTTGGTTATCCAACTGGTCACAAAGGTTATAAAACTCTTGATCTCCAATTGAATAAAATTGTAATATCCAGAAACATTGTTTTTCAAGAACAAGTCTTTCCTTTCATTAATATGCAAAAAAATTCAGATTCTGTTTTTCCGACATATTCAGATCATGTGCACCTTTCTTCACTTCCTTCATTTCCTTCATCAGGTATAGAATCTCATTCATCTCAACATTCAACTCGCACTTCCAGAGTAACTAAACAACCTTCTTATCTTAGTGATTATCATTTTTATTTGATCAATTCTGACCATTAATCTTTTCCTTTTGTTTCTTCTTCGAAATATCCAATTTCTAATTTCCTGTCCTATCATCGATTATCATCACAATTTAAGGTTTTTTCTCTTGCTGTTTCTACTCACTGTGAACCAAATTCTTTCAAACAAGCTAGAAGTTTCCTGAATGACGAGATGCAATGCAAGAAGAATTGAAAGCACTTGAGAGTTATTCAACTTGGTATATTACTAATCTTCTACCCGGTAAACATGTTGTTGGCTGTAAATGGGTTTACAAAATTAAATTCAATGCTGATGGATCCATTGAAAGATATAAGGCTTTGTTAGTAGCCAAAGGATCTACACAGCAAGAAGGTATTGACTATTTTGATACTTTTTCTCCTGTTGCCAAGTTGGTTACTGTCAAATTACTCCTCGCTTTAGCTTCAATTCATGGGTGGCATTTAATTCAATTGGATGTCAACAATGCCTTTTTGCATGGAGATTTACATGAAAAGGTTTACATGTCCTTAGCTCTTGGCTATCAGATTAATAATGCATCGAAACAGGGGGACAATTCTTCTCATCTGGTTTGCAAATTACACAAATCCTTATATGGCTTGAAACAAGCCTCTAGACAATGGTTTAGCAAATTTTCAAGTGAGCTATAGCAATATGGTTTTCATCAATCTGCTTCCGACAGCTCCTTATTTTTGCGTTTTACTTCGGATTCATTTATTGCTATTTTGGTGTACGTGGATGATATCATAATGGTTGACACTTCTATTACTGATATGAATCTGCTCAAAATATCGCTAAATAGTAAGTTCAAATTGAAGGATCTAGGCAATCTTCATTATTTTTTGGGTCTTGAAATTGCCCGAAATAATAAAGGAATTTCAGTAAATCAGAGAAATTATGCCTTAAAATTATTAGAAGAAAATGGATATCTTGGTTGTAAACCAGCCCCAACACCCATGGGTGTTAATTGTAAGCTGTCTCTTGACAGTGGTATTCCTCTATATGATGCTACAATTTACAGGAGGTTGATTAGTAAGCTGATGTACCTTACAATTACACTTCTAGATATCACTTTTGCTGTGATAGGTTGAGCCAATTTTTATCTCAACCCACATCATCTCATATGCAAGCAGCCTTTTGGATTTTACGATATCTAAAGGGTTGTCCAAGTCAAGGTCTATTCTATTCGATCTCTTCTAGCTTGCAACTCAAAGCTTTTAGTGATTCTGATTGGGGTACGTGTCCAGACTCGAGGTGATCCGTTACGGGTTTTTGTGTTTTTCTCGGCAATTCACTGATTTCATGGAAGTCCAAGAAGCAAGATACGGTTTCTAAATCTACTGCTGAGGCTGAATATAGAGCTATGACTCATGTTGCGTGTGAACTTATCTGGTTGAGAGCTCTTTTGGCAAATTTTTGATTAAATATAATTGATCCGGCACTTCTTTTTTGCGACAATCAATCAGCTCTACATATAGCTGATAATCCTGTTTTTCAAGAACAAACAAAGCACATTGAAATCGACTGCCATGTTGTTTGCCAACAAATTCAACTACAACATCGTAAGACATTACATGTTTCATCTACACATCAAATTGTTGACATTTTGACAAAGCTTCTTTATCCTGGTCTTTTTTGTGATTTTATTAGCAAGATGGAAATGATTGATATACATTCTCCAACTTGAGGGGGACTATTACAATAGATGGATGTTCCTCATAGCAGCAAAGGTGGACGGACGTGGACAAACGACCATCATAGCAATTGGTGGACGTCTCTCATCAACAACGAACGTCCATCATCAACAATGGACATCCCTCATCAACTGGTGAACTAGCGAAAAACGTCCAACGGACGTCCATCATCAACAACGGATGCCCCTCATCAATCAGTAAACTAGCGAACAAAGGACATCCCTCATCAATAGATGGACATCCCTTGTAGTTGCAGTTGAGCGGTTTATTTTTAGGTTTGATTGTATTGTAAGAATAAGGCGGCTCCTTTATATAAAGAGCTAACCATAGTTTGTATGGATCAACTTTTCTGAATAACAAAATCAGTTTCTTCTTTATTTTCAATGTTCTAATAATCGCTGTGAGTTTTAGAGAGAACAACAAAGAGTCAAACACATTGTTTACGCATCGGAGACTTATCTCAAGCATCAATGGAGTGAATACAAGAGATAAAAGCATGGAAGGAGCTTTGTTCTAGATTTCTATCTATGGATTCAAGCTCAAAACAAGCAACAGAGTAGGTGTCGTGGTCAGAGAGAGAGAGAGAGAGAGAGAGGGCCTGGGTAGGCTGCAGGTGAGTTGCCTTGCTGCGCAACCCGCTCCTACAGGCTGGTAGGCTGGCCAGCCAGTGGGCCAGGCTAGCCAGCCTGGGTTGCTGGGTGGTTTGCACCTCTAAGTGTAGGGCACAATCCCTGCACGTGTCAATTTGGAGACCTAAACATTGGTGAGTCAAGTGGAAGCGCAGGTCCAGAGGTAGAGGCGGCGAGGAAGCTCGTAGGACACATTTATGAGTTTCACAGTTTCTGAGACGCAGGTGAGCACATTATTACATTGACATTTTTATGTATTATTTTATATATGCTAATTTTATTTGCAATGTGTTATGCAAGTGTCTGCTATGCAAGGTCCACAAATATAAGCGACCTGCAATCCTTGCCAAAAAAACACATGTGGACCTTCACGTATCAAGCCACTTTCAGTATATGTGCAATGCTTCACGTGTTGCACATGTACTGAATGTGGCTCGACATGTGAAGGTCCACATATATGTTTTTATGTTGATGAAATTATTGTAATGGACTTGTTGATTAGATCATTGTAATGAACATGTAGATTAAATGGTTGTAGTGGACATATTGCTTAAATTGTTGTAATGAACATGTTAGGCATAGATAAATGTAAATATAAGTTAATTGTTTGTTGATGATGAATGAAATAGATAATTTTGTTTGCGTCAAAGTTTCTTTATTTCTCTTTCAAAAAAATGAAAATTTTGCAAGAGTTTCCATTGTTTTTGTCTTTTCCCCTTTGACATTATAAAAAAGAAATCAAGCAATGAGGTTTTCAACAATATCCAAACAAATATTATCCAAATAGATATTTCTCAACAATAGAGTTCCAAGTTAAAACAATTAACTATGCAAAGTAAACAATAAGTATTCAGTACAAGAATATCGCAATCAGTGTATTGCGAAATCAGTATCCAATCAGTATGTCTTACACATAAACTAAACTATGTCGGTGTCGCCTTCTTGCGAGATCTCTTCCATAAATTGGTGAGCGAATGACAACTTCGAGCCCATATATACGTTGAAACCTTTGGCGTATATGAGAGACTTATTCGATAGATCTTCGTGGAGCTAAAAGCTAGTATGCATACAATTTTGGAGCATCCCTAAATCTCCACTGGTACAAGGAAATATGTCGTGCGAGCTGAGATGCAAAGGAGAAAATCAACACATAAGTAGAAAGCAATATGAATCTAGACAAGTGAAAATATATACTTCTCTTTGTTTGTTGGCGCTATGACAATTGCAACAGCTTCTGACAGCAATATCTAATAAGGTAGTGAGTGTAGGGGTGGAAACGGTTCGGTTTGGTTTGATTTTTGCTTAAATTCAAACCGAACTTATTAGGTTCGGTTTTTTTTAGAAACCGATAATGAATCGAACCACATGGTGAACCGAACAAAAATCGAAGTATTCGGTTCGGTTATATTCGGTTCGATTTTCGGTTCGATTTTCAGTTTTTGTATAAGACCGATTATTAAGTATTCGGTTCGGTTTTTCGGTCTTCATTTCGGTTTTACAAATATTTAACTAATGTCCTACAAAATCAATGAAGAACATGCCACATTATCCAAAATAACATATGTATAAAAATCAAAATTATCAAATCAAATACCAATTATGAACAAATCAAATAATGCTTGATGCTTCAGTCTATTTTCTACTGCATAAAATATCCAAACTATTATCCAACATTCAAGATAAACAAAAATGAATGTCCAAAATACAAATTACAAATATTGTCTACTACATAAAATATCTAAACTATTACCCAACATTCAAGAAAAACAAAAATGAATGTCCAAAATACAAATAACAAATATTGTCCAATGTCCAGAATACAAATACCAACATAAAGGGAAAAAAACCACAACCACAAGTCCAAATAAAATGCAAATTGCAAAGCTTAGTTTCTTCATCTCCTGCAAATGCAACAAGTATCCAATCCTACACTCAATAAAACACAAATAAATGTCCATAGTCCAAAATACAAATAGTCAAATACCAACATTCTCTAGATAAAATCAAAATGCAAATACCAACATTCTTTCTTTAAGAAGCAGTTTCATCATCGACACTCTTGCTTTTATGCCCTGCACTCCATAATGGAGAATCGTCGATGTCATGTCATTGTGCTACTCAATTATGCAATACTAACAATAATATAATAACTATAAAATAACAATGATGAAATGAATAAAATCAACCATAAAAATCAAATCATTATAAACAATACCACCTGAGAATGAGAGAATATCAATCTTCGTTCGAAGCTGTTATAAAATCCTCCAAATCTACAAAAAAGAAATGAAGTTAGTAATTATAATAATGACATTTAAATCACTAATATTAAATAGACCACAATTTATGTAATTATACCTTTTTCATATTGCGGAACTTTTTCCAATGATTCATATATATTATCTGAAGGTCTTTTAATGTCACGAATCCAACTTTGAAGACAAATAAGACTTTCAACCATTTTTGAAGCTAAGGAACTTCGAAAAGAATCTAACACTCGACCACCGCAGCTGAATGACGATTCTGAGGCAACTGTTGAAATGGGAATAGTAAACACATCTCTTGCTATTTTACTCAAAATTGGATACTTTTTAGTGTGCATTCTCCACCAACTCAATATATCAATTTCAGATAAAAAAACCCTCCAGTTTCGCAGACAAATAATTTTCAACTTCATTATCATTGGCAAACTGATCTTCATCATTATATTCTTCATAAAATGCCTTATCAAAGTCATTGTCGTCTAAATTGTCTCGAGTGATGTCAATCACGTGCCTAGAAGTAGAAACTTGCTCCATGTTATTTGTTGATGAACTCATTTTATACTCAGAATACAATCTTTTAATTGTATGTTCTAGTTCGATTATCAAGTCATTTGTCTTCTCAAATCCATGCAATTTCGAAAGACAATACTTGACATACTTCAACTTATGTTGTGGATCAAGAACTACAGCAACATACATCAAATGATTGATTTTACTGAAATCTCCCCAATATTTCTCATATTTAATTTGCATATTAAGTGCCATGGATCTTAATGAAGAGTTATCACTTCCAACAAATATTTTGATAATTCTATGAAGTTTACATACTTCTGAGAAAAACACATTGGCAGTAATATGTAAAGTATACGAAACTTTCAAGGTCACATCATAAAATACTTTAAAAAATACTATGAATTGACAAATGGCACACCAATCTTCATTAGAGGGAGGACTCTTCATAGTATCATCTTCAAGAAATTCATATAAATATTGAGTGTCATATTCTTCTAACTTTTTAAATGCTTTTTCAAATTTTTCAGCAGTCTCCAACATCAGGTATGTTGAGTTCCATCGAGTTGGAACATCAAGACACACAATGCTTTTGCATGTAATTTTTGTACTATCAACACACGCTTTAAACTTTTGCATTCTTGAAGGAGAAGACCGAACATATTTAACAGCTTTACGTATCTTTCTAATGGAATCATCATGCTCTTTCAAACCATTGCAAACAATTAAATTTACAATATGAGCAAAACATCTTATATGTAAAAGATCTCCCTCAAATATCAAACCATTCCAATGTTTAATTGTTTTAGCCAACTGTTTCAAAGCAGCTTCATTAGCAGAATCATTGTCCACGGTGACTGTCAAAACTCTTTTTATCCCGCAATCCAGTAAACATTTTTCCAAAATCATAGCAATACTTTCTGCTTTATGATTAGGTATTACACAAAAATTGATAATCTTCTTTTGCAAAGACCAACTTGAATCAATGAAATGAGTAGCAACAACCATATAATTTATGTTTTGTTTTGAAGTCCATGTATCGGTTGTCAAACATATTCTTCCGGGTAATTGTGAAAAGAAGACCTTCAAATTACTTTTTTCTTGTATATAAATCTTGAAAATATCATTTGATACAGTTTTTTACAAGGAACCTTAAATTTGGGCTCCAACTCATTTGAGTATTCGATAAAACCTTTTCCATCAACAATATTGAAAGGTAACTCATCAATTACAATCATTCTAGCCAATGTATTGCGACATCTTTCAGCGCTAAATGATTTTAGTGCCAAAGAACCAACCTCACTTGATCCTGCAACATCTTCTTTTTGAAATAATATTGTTTTCTGAGTTGCATCTAAATTGGCTAACAACTTCTTACAATTGCTAACATGCTTGTTTAAATTGGAAGTCCCATTTTTTATTGGATGACAAGCATACGAGTTTCCACAATAATTGCAAGTTGCTCTAGGGTTTTCCAAGTCTATTGGTTCGACTTTTGTAAAATATTTCCAAGCTTCACAAGTTTTGGTTTTTTTCTTGCTATGATTCATCTCATTTTGCATCCTAGAATGAAAAATGAAAACTTTTACTATTGCAAATATTTTCCGACAACCAAGTAAAAATTGCATACTTGTTGCAAACATGCATAACAGGTTTAACATTACATATCAAATGCATAACAGGTTTAACATTTCAGACCAGTTCGGCGAAAGGTACACTGGTCGGTCGTCGGTGAAGTTTCAGCAAGACTTGAGAGCTAGTCGCCTAGTCGCAATTATCCTCAATTTTGTTAGTTCCTAGGAAATCAAAACAAACAGGGTGATAAGAAAAATTATCATGGCAGTGGCCGAAGAATGACGATTAGGATATGTCACCTGGCGATGCCTTTTCGTTCTTCGGTAATTCTTTCTTCGTTTTTTCTTGAAGATGATTACTTTTGCATCCAACGCCTGAGAGCAAATTATCGAAAATGATCAGATTTGCAGATAAACAACAAGGCACAAAAAAGGACTGACCGACCACACTGCCTAAAATCTCTTAACTTATGAGAGTTCAAATCTTCGGTGAGAGCTCGCCGGTGAGAGTCCGTCGGTGAGAGTTCAGATCGTCGGTGTCTGAACTTTGAAGAATGAAGGAGATCTGACAGACTTGAGAGTTGAGAATGTGAAGAAAAGACTTGAGAGTTGAGAGGTGAGACTCACCGTGACTGAAAGAATGGAGTCTCGCAGTCGCCGCTCGTGTTTTCGAGGAGAAGATCGACGTGTTGTCGGGGGAGAACCTGCCAGAAGTGGAAGCCCTGCCTTAACAAAAGAGATGTGGGAACTGGGATGCACATGGCTCGAAGAAGAAGAAGAAGGCTTCTTCAAGAAGCCACTCAGCCCATCGGTTAATCGGGTTATCTAGTTTTCCAAATGGGAAACCGACAACCGAACCGAATATGCTCTGTTCGGTTTCGGTTCGGTCATGAACAGGAAATATCTTTGTTACAACCAAACCGAACTGAGCAATTTAGCGCGGTTCGGTTCGGTTACTCGGTTCAGACCGAACTGTTTCCCACCCCTAAGTGAGTGTACAGGTCAACGGATGATTAAAAACACGATTGTGATGAGTGTGTCTAAAAAGTAAATCATACGTTAGAACTGTTTAAACATGAAGTACAACAAAAACAATAAGTTTACTTACATAAATCCACCCTAATGTAATAAGCAATCTTTGTATTAGAATGTTTAAGTATTTTCCTTCGTTCAAAGTATTACACTACATATAAAGAATGCAATGATGAGTGCTAAAATAAAATCTTCTAAATTACTTAATTTCACAAAACGTAATTTTCACTGCGTTTGATGTTGCTACTTGCTTCGGGAGGATGAGAATAGTGATGTGTGTTCATCATCTAACTGAAAATGAAAATAAGAAGCGAAATATCCTCAACATCTAGTCCAAAACACTTAATGCTAGAAAATGAAATAGCCTACTATAATCCCTACAAGAGCGCATGTCTCTAAGTTTTTCTTCGTATTTGTACAAACCAGTCTCATGAAAAGATGCATCAGACCACTTAGCTGAAATGAACAAAAATAAAAGAACATAACACTAACCTTTCTCATTGTCTAGGCTTGTAAGACAAATTGTTGCGGGGTTGCTTTTTGCTGTGTTTTTTTAGGCTTAATAAAAACTATATAACTATAATTTACTGCTAAACATCTTGTAATTGCTTGAATTTGTGAGGATAAGCTTCAGCTTTTTATAGTTGAGAAATCAGGTTATTTGAATTAAGAAACTTTCTTAATTTGCATGTTTTCTTAAATTTTAAGTTTGTAAATCTTCAAGCAATTTGCTGATTATAAATCTTTTATATAAAGATTGGATTCCAAATCTGCAAAAATCAATTATCTTATAAAATGGTCATGAACAAATCAACAAATGAGACGTTTTCTCCAGCTTTTAGCCTGTAGGCTTAGAGAAGAGGATTAAGCATGAAAACCTTGTTTTTTTAAATATAAAGGGTAACAAATCAATCAATGTGCTTTATGATCAATGACAAGTTAATCACTAACGTATTTGCATTAATAACTTAACCACTTAACTATGGAAAATCGCCGCAGCGAACATCACCATTAATTTTTGGAGAACTCGCAGTAGAAAAGAGCTAATAACTATAGAAAAAACTACAAGAACTCATGATTTTGGAAGAAACTTTCAATGGAAAATAATTACTATCCATGGAGAATGGATTTAGAAGATTTCAAATTTTGTAAAATAATAGATTTAGAAGATTTCAGATTTTATAATTTAGAAGATTTTGTAAAACAATGTTAATGTTTTAAATTTTAGATAATTTAGAATTGTTTTACTGTCTATAGGAGAATCACAGCTTATCTGTGTTATCTGTGTTTTTCTACGAAGAATACAATGATTTTTTTTTTTGCAAAGTTTTCTCTGCGGAAAGACAATTTTTCTCTGTGGAACGTTGTCTTTCTGCATAGAAATATCGTTTTTTCGCAATGGAAAGTTATCTTTCTATAACGTAAAGATGACATTCATCTGCGGAAAGACGACATTTCTCTACGGAATGTCGACATTCCTTTGCAAAATGTCGACTTTCTTGAGTTCTATTTCAAGAACTCACTTTCTGTAGTAAAAAAATAACGTTCCGCTGTGGAAAGCTATCATTATGTAGAAAGACCACGTTCCACTGAGAAACGATAACGCTATTTAATGTAAAACGTAACTGCAATGTTTACTCCGTTATTTTTTTTATAGTTTAATATATAAGTTGTTAGCGAAAATTATTCAATGATTAACTTGTTATTAATGAAAAATTACAATGGCTGATTTCTTAATTTTTCCAATATTAATCAAAAACAGATTGAAGATGTTTCAAAACATTTGTAATTTTACAACACTCCCAAGAAAGAAACAATCACAATAAATAAACTATTGAGACGGGTCATACTTTGAATTTTGAAAGTTAGTTTATTAAAAAAAAAATATATATATATATATATATATATATACACTTTTTAATGAACTAACTTCTAAACTATGACCCGTCTCAATAGTTTAATACTTTTTATTATTATCCTCACTCTTATAATTAACAAAAAAAAAAAAATCAATGCAAACCTTTTTTGTTAAAAAAATAAGACTAGACATCTGGACTAGACAAGAAGCTTCCGCGTACATGAATGGATTCATGGATTAACGTAGTGGTATATAAAAGTGGGTGTTGGTGGCCCGAGGACACATTTATCTCTGCATACTCATTCACGAAGAAACACTCGAGTACGAAATAGGTACAGATACTTAGTTTTAAAAAGAGAAGTGACTGCACATTGTATGAAGTGTTTGTATCTGCCGTAGTCTAGGTGTCCACAAGTATTTGTTTTTTGAAGAACACACGATCGCACTGTTAAAAAACATACGGATAATATAAAAAATTGAAAGAAATATAAATAGTACTAATCAGGATAATTTTCAGAAAAGAATACTCTTGATAATCTTCTTAGACAGAATTTTCTTTATAAGTAAGTTCTCAAGAAAGGTTGGAGGGTCACAAACGGACCACTTAAATTTCAGTCTCCTAGACAGATCTTATTTACACATTACAATTACACCACTAAATGGTACGAACAATAATGCGATCCCAAAAATTATCAAGAATATTTTTCCCACAAGAAGTAACAGAAATACCAGTGAAAATAGATACTGAGAATTTTACGTGGAAACACAAATCGGGAAAAAACCACAGGGATCAAGTCCAGAAAGATTTCACTATGAAAAATAGGATTTACAATATTTTTCTAGAACCGAATATTTTAGAAAATATTCACTAAGAGAAAAATACAACTCTTAGATTTCCCATGCATAATTGCACCTTACCTATTTCTTGCTCACTCTTTCTTTTTTCTCCCTCTAAAAAATCCTCTATATTTTTCTCACCTCTCTCTCTCCCTCTTCTTCTTCTCCTCTACACTGGAAGATTAGATTTTGGGATGGTTTGTAGGAATGAAGGAACTCTCTATTTATAGATAGAGTTCTTAGAAGGGGACAGAAGACAAGAATCTAACAATTAACAATTAGGTTGTTGTCATTTACTTGACGAAGATGAACTCTTCTTCTTCATAAGCATGACAAGTGTCCCTCATCATAAAGAGGGACACCTACCTTACACGCACATGAGTTGTGTCTGCAAAATGTTAAGTGTGGGGGGATTCCGCAGCAGACGCACATGTTTCCTCCACGAATATCTACCCCACACTTAACACTTCACAAACACAAGTCATGCACGACTATGTGTCCTTTCGAAACCAATTATCCACGAAAGTATTGGTAACCACATATGTGTTTGTGTCCGTATAAGTGTTGATGTTTGCAAATATTTGGTTTCAAAAGAACATGTGGCTGCATATAAGTTGTGTTCACGGAATGTTAAATGTTGGATGAATATTTGTAGTGGACACGCGGAAATATGTGGTTTTAGTTCTTCTCAAGATCGAACATTTGGAATATTATTATTTTTGTAACGTGGACGTCCGTCATATAAGGTTGTTTGCCTTCATGACATAGGTATAATCGAACGTTTGCTCACAGACGTTGATAGAGTCCAAGACTCTAGGGAATTTCAACAAGTGCAATCGGCTAAGCTTGTATAACAATTCTGTCCTCCAATTTTCAAACTAGTATAACTTCATAAGCATATGGAATCAAGGGCGGAAATTTTCAGGAGCTTCTACTAACATTTCAAAGATAAACATATCCAAAATTCAAGTTTAAATTCGATCAGATCATGGAGATGTGATTAAACAAATCTGAACCTCAGATTAGGGTTCTGGGGACAAAATCTGGCGACCCAGAAATAACCAACGAGTTCTCAACGAGCATACATCCTTTTAATACCAAATTTGGAGGAAAATCACACAACAATACCAAAAATGTCTTTGCCAAAATTGACCGTGATTCAACAAAGGGAAGTAGATCAAATCGTAATCACAAGTTGGGACCGAATCTGCACAGCGCTGAACAGATTCTCGGCTAAAACATTTCCTTCCAAAAACACAATCTTAACCACTTCAAATCACAACAAAAAACGTACCAAATCCAGAATAGTCCAGGCCAAGAACAATAACTTCAAGAATATGAGATCCCCTTTTAAGAGTTGATACAAGAAAACAAGTAAAAATCCAGAGGAGTCTGCAAACCTCCAACACTAGAGGGTGCGACTTGTTCGACCAACAAAGAAGAAGGCTCTCTCCAATGGGTTTGCTGGTTCTTCTACCTCCACGCCACAAAGGACCACCATACGAAGAGGTAGACTTGGAAGAGGTAGCATGAATCAACTCATCAAAGATCTAGAAAGAAAAGTGAGTTGATTGAAGGGGAGGAAGTCGGCCGAGGGGAGGGAGACCACCATGGTACTTCACGCCAAGCTTGATAGCCAAATTTTAGGGTTATTCAAAAGTGCCCTCTATTTTTCATTAGGAGGGATTAAATACTCCCAAGGGCCTTACAAAAGAACAAACGACAAAATTTGTCACGACCCGGAGGGGGACTGGACAAAAACGCCGGGCCAAACAAACCGATCTTCGTAGAAGACCCGATCGCCCAACCCAAGGCTAGTTGAAATTAGCGGAAGACTTGTAAAAATTATCCAGCCGCAACCCATAAGTGATGGGTCACGGTCCAAGTAGTGATTGCAAAAGTAAATTAATAATAATTGCAGAATAATAAACTTAATTGTCCAAACAAACTGTGCATCCATGTCCATACATCCAAAATCCTAAACCATAAAATATTACAGAAACCATTTGTTCTTACCAGCGGAAAATATAATTATCAATAAATTTTATCAAAGAATTATAATCATTCACATCAGATACAATTATCCAACACAGTATTATTAACTTACACTACATTTTCATATTCACTACACTTATTACCAACAAAATGCATACATTACAACTTCACCTTGCTTTTAACGTGTTCACATACTATTCGAGTACACTCCAATCGCTTTCTTCATCAATTAATACTCTATCTTCAACAATTATCCAAATACTCAAATTACACTCAATCAATTTCTCAATTATCCTTACTTACGTTCAATATGGGAAGTCAGGGCATTACAGAATTCATCCTAACAAACTTCGAGAAACACATCATCCTCGTCATACCTGATTCTTGTGCAAAACTATTACTAGCCAAGTTTCGTAAAGCCTCCATCATTGCTACAATAGGAACAAAACTACTCTCTTGTTGTCGACCACGAGATGTCATTCTCGGCGACATTCTCAAAATTTTGAGAAGAAGAATACACTTGGTTTGAAACTTCTTATGCACAGTAAACTTCGTCCAAATTTTTCACTTCAAAAATTTTCTCAAGCAATCACTATTTGGAAATCGTGGAACTTTGAACTCTAATACCAAAAATTTCTGTCACGACCTGGAGGGGGACCAGACAGAAACGCCGGGCCAAACGACCCGATCTTCGTAGAAGACCCGATCGCCCAACCCAAGGCTAGTTGAAATTAGCAGAAGACTTGTAAAAATTATCCAGCCGCAACCCATAAGTGATGAGTCACAGTCAAAGTAGTGATTGCAAAAGTTAAATTAATAATAATTGCGGAATAATAAACTTAATTGTCCAAAAAAACTGTGCATCCATGTCCATACATCCAAAATCCTAAACCATAAAATATTACAGAAACCATTTGTTCTTATCAGCGGAAAATATAAATAAGCTTAAGGAAACGATACAAGTTTTCTGCAACCCAAAGTTAGAACTCCTCAAGTCTAATGTGTCCAAGCTCTAAGTATTCCTATCTCTACCTGGGAAAAATATAGTCGAAGGGGTAAGTGACTAGCTCAGTAGGAAACTTATACTCACCGCCAAGCGCGTGAGAAAACTCGTTTTTCCTTTTCTTTGTCAAAACTCTGATTCGTTTTAGGGGCAATGCATTTTTATCAAAACGTTTTCAAATTCACTTACATCCTTTTTAAGGAAAACCAGCCTCGAAGGGCCCCGACGAGATATCGTAGAAAACACCGCTGCATACATAGACAGCTATACTCAAAACTACTCTCGTTAGTTTCACACTGAAAATCATCCCTAGTGAAAAGGGAGGTCGCTTATGGACTCCTCCAGTCAATCGTACAGAGAAAAGCAACGACGGTCCGTAGACCTGGCTCGTCACCTCGGGTTTTGTCGACGAGCGAAGCTCAGCGCAGACCCAACCCATATCGTCACCCAAGTCCTGCCGACGAGCCAAAGCTCAGCGTCGACACAACTCAAATCACGTCCCGAGTTTGCTGATGAGCCAAAGCTCAGCACCGACAACTCGTATTGAGATAAACCCTAGTCTTACCGACAAGCCAAAGCTCCGCGCCAACACAACTCAAATCACCTCTCGAGTTTGCTAACGAGCATAGCTCAGTGCTAACAAACTCGTATTAAGATAAACCCTAGTTCTGTCGACGAGCCAAAGCTCAGCACCGACACAACTCGAATCACCTCGTTGAGTTTACCGACAAGCCAAAGCTCAGCGCCGATAACTCAATCTCAAGTTTGCCGACGAGCATAGCTCAACGCCGACAACTTGAATAAAAGTACACCCTGGCCAGGTTTAGGGGTTCAAACCCAAGGAAGTGTCATCACCTTCCCAATCCAATAATTATCAGATATTGCGTACAAGCATTCGTCTCTTCATAGCACAAGACATACTGGGGATGCCTCATGATACTCTGACGCCGCAGTCGTCCAGAGTGCCAAGAGGATTCATCGCCCCAAAACAGATATCACATACCAAGAAAACTATGCACGGAATCTAAACATATAAAACTCGCATACATAGATATAATAAAATCAGACGTGCTGTCGAGCAATCCCTGTCGGTTTTTACGCATATGTGGTAAACCACAAAATATTAGTTTTTGAAAAAGATAGATGGTATGGGATATGCAAAGCAAGTAGGTATAAAACCCCTACCCGGTTGACGGTCCTTCCTCACATATGAAGGAACAATTTCCTCTGGCACTAACTCGAAATCCACAAACTCGTCCGAGCCTATAACAAATCAGAGGACAAATAATATTGTCAATGATTCTCAAGAAACATGTGGAATGGTCCTATCTCGATTTAGAAACCCAACTGACGTATACATGGCATAGTTAATAATCCCCACAAAATCTCCAAATTTTATGGCTAAACATTATGAAAAGGGCTTTCACTTCACAGTTCATCATTTTAATAGAACCTCAAACTTATTTACCAATTGCAACAACCGAACCAAACTAAGCACAATTAACAAAGTATCAAGTTCTCATAGTTTTTCCATCAAAATAACAGGTAAACCAACATATACTCCTTGGTTCATTTGTGACAGAAACCAACAGATTAGCTGTAACCAAATTAGAGGACATTAATTCTAAACAATGTCTCTCGGCAGAGACTCATAATGAAGGATATACTTAATTTAATCATAACAACATTTTCCCAAAAACATCTCTAGACAGAAACCACATCAAAGAGTTAAAACCATTACAGCAGAGCAATGTTCCAGACATTTATCACTCAATCAGAATCAAAGACAGATCACAACTCCCGGGTGTTAGTGCATCAATACAGGGAGCATATTGCCAACATTTTCTCAAACTCACCCTTGGCAAATACCAACCAAAAGAACAAAACCATTTTCAATAGAATAACACTTCTCACAATGATTTACGACATAACCAAAACTAGTAGATTCCAAACACATATCATGCAGTAACCAATGCAAAACGAACAACCCACATCAGCAGGACATTACACCCAACTATATCAAACCAAACTCAACGTCCAAAACAGATCCAAGGGAAATTACAGTGCTCGAAGCCAAAAAAATGCAGGGAACCTACCTCAATCGGAGAAGTGGAGAGCCACTGCCTTCCTCTCCCGTCCAAGACTGTCTCAAATCCAGAGTCCCCTTCCAACAACTAAACAGGACTAAGCATATCAGGGGATTGTTATCGGCATTTCCTTCAAAATTTTTCCATCAATAGCAATTAAATAGATCCAAGCATTTAGCATCACTAACCAGAAGGAAGATATGCTCGTTGTCCGCTTGTCTTCCTGCCGGAATGCCGACTCTTGTCCGTCACTTCCTCGCGAAACATCACTCGGCCGAAGTGTTTGGAGAGAAGCCCTCTTCTCTCATTGTTTCTATGTTTTTTCCTCCTCTAGCGGCTGTTAATGGAATAGAGAGAAGCCCTCCCTTATTTTAATAACTTTACTTTTCCTTATTTTAACATTTCTTTCACTTAACAATGTATCCCCATCCTTCCTTTATTTTATTCTTTTTCTTGATCTTTCATTTAAATACATAATATAAATTTCGTTACTTATCTCCAATTCTAACTTATTCTAAACGTCATATAATGATATTTATCAGTCTAATTTAATCTTTCTATTATGTTTCTTAATAGATTTTTTTATTTGGGAATTTTTTATTCTTGAATTAAATCCTGATTCGCTCCAAACACAAATCGACAATAATTTTTTAATTTCCATTCTTAATTTATTTGATCACTCGGTGATATCTAATTTTACCGATTTGACTAATAAACCAAAGTTTCACACGTGATCGCTACGCAACAATTCGGTTCAGCTTTCCAATGTTATAATCGATTTTAACACAAAAAATTTACACGTGAAACTTATCCTTAAAATTTTTGGCGGGTTTTACAAAAATGCTCTTAGAAGTAAAAAAATTGGGCATGAGGGCTCGGTTTGTATGCAAACCAAACACCTCCTAAAACAAACCAACAACAATCCAAAAATTGCAAAATAAAAATCCAAAACATAATCTAATATCTTAATCATAAAAATTGACGTAACAAATCCACAAATAACCTTTGAATCTTCAAGTTATTGTGGAGTCTCCAAGGCGAGAAATTAACGAGTCAATCGCTTGACTTTGTATGGTTCCATGTGAGAATGTGAAATGGAATTCCTTTGTCATCGTGTGATATCTCCTCCGAAAAATCTCATAACTTGTTATCTGCAAAATAATAGCGAGTTAGAAAAGAGATGAGCTTCTTCGCTCAAGAGCGTGTGATCGGTCCACGGGGCACATCAGACATTGGACACACATTTTTTAATTAAAAATGTGACTGCGAGATTTAACTCTTTCATTTTCTATTGTTCAAGGTTTGACTTTTTATTGACACTATAGTTTGAGTTTTTTTAAGTCAATTACCATAATATATATAATAAAGAAAAATTAACAAAATAAATTTGAACTATTGAATTAGCAACGAACAAAATCTTGAAGTAATTTCGTAAACAACTAAAATATTGAACTATGGAAAATAAAGAAGATAAATCTCGTAGTCATATTTTTTGTTAAAAATTTAAATTTTTTAAAATAATTTTCCAAGTATCCACCGAGTAAACAACAAAAGTGCAATATTACAATTGGTATGTTTCCAACCTATATGAGATTATTTATACTCATCAATCTTCATGACTGAGTTGACAAACAATATATACGAAATTGATATTAAAATCGTTAGATTATTATTATATCTAAAAGAATATATTTTGATACATTGACTGATATGATAATGAAATACATATTTCTATTGATGGAACTAAGATTTCGCTGCATAAATTACAGTTATTATTGTAGAAAATATTTTTTTACGCCAGCCATTTGTCTTCCAATAAGAAAAGTAAATATTTGAAATATGAATGACTCTTTGCATAGAAAATATCATTTTGACAATGGATAATTAATATATTGTTTTAAAAAAATTGAAATTTTTAATGTCAAAATAATATTTATTTATTTTTATTTCTTATAATTTGAGATTTAATAATTAATAAATTTATGAGAAATTAACACCACAAATCCTCTAGTTCGAGATCAATGACAAGTCAAACCTTAGAGAATTTTTTTTAATAACTAAAACCCTAAACTATGAAAAATTAACACTGGTAACCTCGCAGTCAATTTTTCCGTCAAAGTCTGTCAAATCTAACTTCTCAGTTAACTTAAAAAGTTTTTCTCTTAATTTCGATTTCGTTCGTCGGCGTAAATCCTTAAAATCGATGTAAGTTCTCTCATAAAAATGAATTTCAAAGTAGAAGATTCAAAAATTTCGAATTTTCTGACTGTAAAACGACGATTTTTGAAGAAGAACCGTCGATTTTAGGTTTAAAGACGTTTTTTAACATATGACTGACGTCCGTTACACGTTGACGGACGTCCGTCATAGGTTAAAAATCTTATATTTAATATTAAAAAAAAAAACATATGACGGACGTCTGTTACACGTTGACGGACGTCCGTCATAGGTTAAAAATCTTATATTTAATATTAAAAAAAAAAAAAACATATGACGGACGTCCGTTACACGTTGACGGACGTCCGTCATATGTTAAAAGATGCATTTTAACCTATCAGGACGTCCATCGTGGCGATGGACGTCCATCGTGGCGATGGACGTCCATCTTATATTTAATATTAATAAAAAAATTAAATTATTGTTTTACCCCTAAAAAAAATTGTCACTAATATTTTAATAGGGACAAAACAGTAATTTGACAAACAAGTGGTAGACAACTGTACCCAACTTGTCTGTCATATTACTGTTTTGCCCTTCTAAAAATATTACTATAAACTTTTTATGAGGTTAAAACAGTAATTTAATTTTTTTTTAATATTAAATATATGATGGACAACATATGACGGACGTCCGTCAACGTGTAAAGGACTTCCGTCATATGTTCAAAAACGCCTTGAAACCTAAAATCGACGGTTCTTCTTCAAAAATCGTCGTTTTACAGTCAGAAAGTTCGAAATTTTTGAATCTTCGACTTTGAAATTCATTTTTACGAGAGAACTTACATCGATTTTAAGGATTTACGCTGACGAACGAAATCGAAATTAAGGGGAAAACTTTTTAAGTTAACTGAGAAGTTAGATTTGATGGACTTTGACGGAAAACTTGACTGCGAGGTTACCAGCGTTAATTTCTCATAGTTTAGGATTTTAGTTGTTAAAAAAATTTCTCTAAGATTTGACTTGTCATTGATCTCGAACTAGAGGGTTTGTGGTGTTAATTTCCCTAAATTTATTTTAAAATTTGTCTATCTAATAATTCAGAATTTGTTGGCTAATTACCTGAAATAAAATTGATAGCCGTCGATCAAAATCATAAACTTTGTTTCAATTTATTTTACAATAAAATTAATAGTTTCATTTTTTTTAGGGTAAATAACACTGTAGACCCTATAGTTTGCGATGAACGACAAGTCAAACCCTGGAGATTATTTTTTAACAACTAAAACCCTGAACTATAAAAAAATGTCGCCGGCGACCTCGCAGTCACAATTTCCGTCCAGAGCCGTCGAGGTTAACGCCCCATTTGTACCCTGTCTAACGGCGTCGAACGGAGTCGAAGGGCGATGGCAGAGCCGACGGTCGAATCGTCCAGAGCCGACCGAAGTACGACATTCGCTGGCCGTTGGATCGACGAGGATCGTCCCTCGTCTGGATCGACGGCCAGGATTGAATCTGGCGTCCCTGCCAGATGCGATGACGGACAAAGATCCTTGGCCGTTGGATCGAGCGAGGGACGTGCCT
>CM039477.1:23352588-23419922 GCA_022433065.1 Begonia loranthoides | reverse complement strand
CACTACCCATGCCCGATCGTTCGCGCTCCGTTGATCTCACCTCCGATCGCTCCCTCTCTCGGCCAACCTCTCACTTTCTCCCCCAAAATCGTAGACAACTCTCCCCCCCTATTTCGTTTTTCTCTTTTTATTTTATTTTATTTTGTTTTATTTATTTTAATTTCATCTTAAACCTCAATCTACTTTATTACTGTCTTAATTATAACTAAACTCTTTCTAATATTTTGATGCCAATTAATCTATTATATTAGTTCTTCGCTAATTTAAATCACTTTCTTTCCCAATTAAAGTCCTCTTTAATAATTTAATTAAATTCTTCATTTAATTAAATTACTCTTAACCCAATTCCAAATTCTCGATTATTCCAAATATCGTTTGATGATTATGATTGACAATTATGTCATTGGTAATACCCCGATAATTATCCCATTAAATCTGAATATTCCAATTCACTTTCCAATTATCCTTATTAAATTCCGATATAAAAGTTCAGGGTATTACACCACACCCCCACACGGGCCACATGTCATGTTCATATATCTTTTGGGGAGCATTGTCCATCTTGGGGCCTCGTCCACATCCCATATTCGACGTTTTCGCGGCCTTCCTAGAAGCATTTTAAATGGCGGTGGGATAATTGGATCAAGATGCGTCACAAGAGACCACTTAATTTGCCCATTGATGGGGCAAACAAAGTGGGAGTACATCGCCATGTATGTTTCCCAGTGATAGCACGCGTGCACAAATTCTTCAAGAGATCTCCTCGTGAAGTGAATGCACGAGATTGCATGGACACACAAGATGTTAGTCAACTCCCACCAGTAACAAGTACAGTACACTTGTCCAAATCGATAGAGTACTGTTCGTTACTATTACTAACCTCAAATTGGGCAGCTCTTGAAAACTGGGGGCTCTAATTTTAACAGGCAAGTTGTAGTTTGGCTAGCCAGTTGTTGATATGCGAACATAAAAGATCCATCGATCAAGCCATATTTTCATTTTTTTTTTCACAATCCTACCCATAATGCTCTTTCGAATGATCTCGAATATACTTAGAATCGGCTTGTCCCGGGCTGGTAGGATGCAGGCGTTGAAGGACTTGATGAGGTTGTTAAAGCTTAGGTCGCATTTGGGGATGGAGCAAAATACATGTTTGACCCAGCATCTCACATCTATTCCTCATAGATAGTCATGGGCCGCCGAGTCAAGCAAGAATAACTTCGTCATCTTCTTCTCAAACTGCCTCTCTGTTGTGGCTCTGGATGTGGCCCACATTGCATTCTTGAACAACCTACATTTAAATTGTTTTTGAAATTTTTCATACAAGTGTCGGATGCAAAACCGATGGTCTATTTGTCCTGCAACCTCTCTGACAACTGACAGTAGCCCCTACAAAAATTCATAGTATAAGTGAAACATTGGTACAAAATGCATAACATAAACACATAAGGCAAAAGCAATCAACCACACCTTTTGTCGGTAAAAAATGATCCATCCATTGCCAGATGGGATGTTTAGATCATCGAGCAACAATTCTAGAAACTAGCTCCATTAAGCCTTATTTTCAGCTTCAACCACTGCTACGACAATCAGATACATACCATCGTTCCCGTTGATGGTGACAGCAGTGAGCAGCTGACCTAGAGTCGCTCCCTTCAAGTGTTAACCATCCAAACAAATAACCGGTCTACCACAGTTCAGTACGGCCGTCTTGCATACAGCCAAACACATGTACATTCTTTTAAATGCACTCATGTCCAGGTCAACACGCACCGAGCTTCTACGATTAGATCTCCAAATCTCCTCGGCATAGGACCATATGAGCTTATATTGCTTATTGTCATCCCATTCGTTAATTTTTTTCGCTGCTTTTCTTGCCCTTCTAGCAAGGCAGAGTGTGATGTTGACGTTAAAATCCTTCCTGACTGTCTCAATTATGGAAAAGAAGTCCTAATAGGCCTAACTTTTAAATTTGTCTAAGTAATGTGTTGCTACCCATTTGGCAGTGGCATGACGATTTTTCATCTTTCTCGAGCAAGTGTGAACATTGTTGAAGAACTTTATTTGAAATGTCATTTCACCTTGCATTTTTTAGGTCTACAGCCGCCACAAGCATCCTTCCTGGCAGGTAGCCCTCAATCGATGAGCATCACTGTGGGTGAATTTTATCCCGAACCTATTCTTCAACACATGATCGAAAATTTCTTCTCTAATTTTATTCAATGAACTGTATTTTTTGTCAAGGCCCATACCAGCGAAGGTGCATTGTGCTTGTGATCGGCGTCTAGGCCTACTCTGGTCATGTCGATGTCTTCGTCACTATTGGATTGGTATAATGAACAGAGGCCCTCCTCGTGTAGAGTTGTTGAGACAGAATGCAACACAATTGCAGCTTTATTTCCAATTCTACATACCTCATTCTCATTGGCCAAAAATATGGCTGTCGGCCCCACTTTCACTTGATAGTTAATCACAGATTCTTCAACACTCAAAGACGTCATTTGTTTTTCAACAAATTCTTCAACTTTGCAAAAATGTCGTTCTCTTTAACTCAAAAAATCTCTAGAGTTTTCTAATCGCTGACCAAATGTCTGATAATATCACGAGGAATTCACTATTTACTTATACAATTCAAAGTCAAGGCTAGAAACCATTGTTGATTAATGTTGACGCTATTGCAGGATCTCAAAACACCGCTGCACCGAGGCCAAAAACTGCAGTGGCATCTAAAACACCGTTGCAGCATCGTCGTAAGAGCAACATTGTCTTCGAGACCGCTGCACCAAGGCCAGAAATCGCAGCGGCGTCTAAGACACCGCTGCAGCGTTGTAATAAATTGCAGCGGCGTCTTAGACACTGCAGCGCCGCGGTATTATTAGATTTGACCCTTTGCCAAAAGTCAGTGGTTAAGTGGTTATTTTATTAGAAAAAAAAGGTTTTTCACCAACCCCAAAGATTATGATTAATTTGACATTTTTTCTTTTTTTAAACAATCTCGGGAGCTGTCTCTCTCTCTCGATTATTCTCTCCTCCGTGTGCGGCCATGGCTGAAGAATACCAAGTGAAGGTCCTGGAAACGTGTCAAATTTCTCCCCCACCAGGTTCAGTTCCGACGACCACCATCTCTCTGAGTTTCTTGGACTATCCATTTCTTCCCTGCTGCCCTGCTCAACGCATTTTCTTCTACGATGTCTCTCTCTCATCCCACGACTTCCGAAACACCGTCTTTCTCTCTCTTAAACATGCTCTCTCTCTTGCTCTCCAACACTTCTTCCCATTTGCAGCCAATCTGATCTGCCCTCCACCGCCCCTAAAACCTTACATCCTCTACACCCAAGAGGAGGATTCCCTTCTTCTCTCTCTAGCCGAGTCTCTGCCCTCCGATTTTCCTCTCCTCACCTCCGATCATCCTCAAAAGGCGAAAAATCTGCACCATCTTCTCCCGGATATGCCAGAGACGCGTGTGTTACCAGACGGCACACGGGTGGTCCCTCTCATGTCGATACTCTTCACCGTCTTTCCAAATCGAGGAGTTTCTCTGGGTGTCACCTTTAGCCACGTGGCCGCTGATGGTGTCGCCTTTCACCATTTCATGAAATGGTGGGCGTCCATTTGCAGGACCGGAGATTCTGAAGTCGTCGGGATGTCGCCGCCTTTTATGGACCGGAGCTTGATCAGAGACAGCAACAAAGCAGAGCCTGAGTTGTTAAAAGAATGGGGGAGTTGGGGAGCATCCTGGAACCCCAACGCAAAGCCCATTGACGACATCATCGCCGGAAAACTTAAAGCAACTGTAATGATTAATAGAACCCAAATCGAAGCTCTCAAGATCTGGATCTGGAAGAAGAACAACTCCAATAACCAACTTCGCATCTCATCCTTCGCCTCTGTCTGTTCTTTAATCTGGTTCTGTATAATCAAATCACAAGAAGTTGAAAAACCAGATCTTTATGAATCCGAAACCCAGAAACTGCACTTACTATTCCTAGCAGACTGCAGGAGCCGCATGGAATACGAAGTACCTCCCACCTTCTTCGGGAACTGCCTGGCATTCAGGATAGCGACTGTGAGTGATAGCGATTTTAAGGAGGAAAATGGGGTTTTGGCGGCGGCAAAAGAGATCGGGAACAAGGTGGAAGAGTTAGAGGAAGGGCCAGTGAAAGGGGCGGAGAGGTGGATGAGGGAGTTGAAGGAGACGTTGGAGTCGGGAAAGCTAGTGATAGTGGCGGGATCGCCGAGACTTAAGGCATACGAGACAGATATGGGGTGGGGAAGGGCGGTGAAGAGTGAGATAGTGCACATAGACAGATTAGGGTCGATGTCAATAATGGAGTCGAGAGATGAGGAAAGTGGCGGAGTTGAAGTTGGAGTGATTCTAACCAGGGATTCTGTTAACAGTTTCTACGCCATTTTAGATCAGAATCTGAGAGCAGCCATGCTGGCAGTGGAGGAAGATTGAGAATCGTGTGTATTAATGTGTGAGCAATGAAGGGGTATTACAGTCCTGCGGTGAAAATATGTGAGCTGTTACTTTAAGTCATTAACATTATAAATGTTGTATGGTGTTAGATTTACAAATATTTTGTAAGATGTCATATATGCACGTTTTCTCTCTTTTGGGTAAAATCTAGTTTGAGGAAGGCTATCACATTTCTTTTTGGTTGAGCAGCGCTTAATTGTTTGGTGACGGGTATTAACTCTTGCTTATGGACTCTATAACTCACTATTGGTAGTAAATCTTTTGCAAAGTGAAGCGTGGACCACAAAGGCAAGAACAAATTGGCGGAGGGAGGTAGACAAGCACTAGAAGTCACATTTTGAGTTTTGATGAATGTGTGGGGTTGCGATCACTTGTACCCATATAAATAATTATTTGTAGGGGTGAGCCGAACCAACCAACCAACCAAACCAAAATCGAACCGAAATTGATCAATTTTGTCCGGTTTGGGTCGGTATTGAAAAATTTAGAATCGATTTTCGATTTAATTTTGTAGAAACTAAAATGATCGGTTTGGTTTTCAGTTTGCCTTTCGCAAAACCAGAAATAACTAAATTGAACCGACGATACCTGCAATTTAAAAAAAAAAACTTGCATAGTGCACTACAAACCCTCGCTCTGTTTAAAGTGTGAGTCGATTGTGTGTGAAGTGTGAACCACTTGCAGTGACTCTGTTTTAATATGTACATAAACGAGTCTCGCATTCTGCAGTCGCAAACCCTCAGCCTCCCTACTGTTCTGTGTTTCGTTTCTTGGCTCTCGGTCTTGGCACTCGCCTTGGTAGTTGGCTCTCGCTCTGCTCCCGACACTTTGGCACTTCGACTTTACCTTCTGTCGACCGTCGTTCCCTTAGGGCCTCTTCCAGTCGGCACGACAGTGAGGGCACGATAACTAGTCGTTCCACTTCCCTAGCCTCTTTCTCAGCTCTTGCATAATACAAATTACAGCGATTTTTTAGTCTGTGTTCAACAACATTTTATGATCAACAAATTAGGTTAATTTTTCCCTTTCTTTATGTTAATGTTTTTAATGGATGTTTGAAATTTCTTATGATTATATTAAACACAATTCGTTTAATTACAGAAGATTAGATTGAAAAAACTGAAAATTGACCGCAAACTTATTCTCTCGTTTTAATTTGTTTTTCATCTTTCTTATCCTGAAATTAAGAAGAAGGCCGAAAGTAAAATTAGCATGAGGATGTGGAGGAATCAATATTGTTCAAGGTCTGCTCAAAATTGGGGGATTTGGGAATGACAGACTTGCACAAATTAGGGGAAGATCCATGGGCATATTGGTGTTTTTTTTTTCAAATAACTTTCTACCTTGTAAATTATTTTGATATTTAAGAAAAATAAATAAATAAAATAAGTTGGGAAAATTAGAACCGAATTGGAACCAAAACCGAAATTGAGGTTTAGTTCCAGATAGGGGTGTGCAGAATCGGCCCGGTACCGAAGAACTAGACCGGAACTGGCCTTTCGGTACCGGGACCGGTCCATATATATGGAGCACCAGACTGGATCCGGTTCGGTGCTATCGGGACCGGTCCTACGCGGTACCGGTCCACGGTACACGGTACCATTGAACCGGTACCATGTAGAACCGGGATTTCAAATTTAAGGGCAAATCTGAAATCCCGAGTCCCCACTCCCCTGCCCTAAACCTAATCCTAATTCCTAAACTGAATTTAATCCCGTCGCTCCGCTCGTCCCTCGACTCGTCGCTCCGGCACTCTCCAGTCCAGCCCTCGTCGTCAGCCAGCCTCTGCCAGCGACCGCCGACCAGCGAGCTCCGAGCTCCGTCCATCGACCGTCTCCAGTCCGACACTGCCACTCTGCCAGCTCCAAGCTCCGTCCGTCGTCGATAGTCGCCACTGCCAGCTCCGAGTTTCAAGCTCCGTTCGTCTGCCACTGCCAGCTCCGAGCTCCGAGTTCCGAGCTCCGTTCCGTTCGTCTGCCACTGCCGCTGCCAGCTCCAAGCTCCGACTCTGTCCATCGCCACTGCCGCTGCCAGCTCCGACCTCTGTCCATCGCCACTGCCACTGCCAGCTTGGTTAGCACTCTAATCTACTCTGTAGTCTGTTCTGTGTAGTGTTTTGATGCTGAATGATCTGTTCTGGGCCTCTGGCAATAGTTGAAACAATTGATGAATGATGAAGGAATTCTGTTCTGCTTAATGTTTTGCTGAATTATCTGTTCTGGCAATGGTTGAAAGTTGAAACAATTGATGAATGAATTCTGTTCTGTTTAGTGTTTTGCATATTGGTAGTTGGTACATGTCAGTTCAGTGTTTATTGTTTTTCATATTGGTAGTTGGTGATTGTTATGTTCATTGTTCTCAGTGTATTGCTTGCGTTTATTTATTTATTTCAGAGGGTATTTCTGACTGTTATGTGATTCTGATATGTATTTTGAAATTGTTTAAAATGTAGATAATGGATAGCTTTAATGATGAAACAATAGAGAGTGTTAATGTTAATCCTGTTACTGGTCAAACGACGAGGAAAAAATCGAATGTTTGGAATCATTTTACTATGGTTGAAAGCACTGATACAAACAATCCTAGAGCAAGATGTAATTATTGTGCTCAGACTTATGTTTGTCATCATACAAAGAATGAGACTTCAAGCTTGAAAAAGCATATTAATGCTTGTAAAAAGTTATTGGCAAGTGTAGATACGAAGCAAAAGACTTTAAGCTTCAAAACTGTCGATAATATGGGATCAACTTCCACATCTGCATCATTTAGTAATGCAACTTGCCAAGAACTTCTAGCAAAAATGATTATTGTTGAAGAAATGCCTTTTAAGTTTGTTGAATCAGAGGGTTTTCGAGTTTATTCTAAATATTTACAACCAAAATTTGTTGTACTCTCTAGATCTACGATTGAACGAGATATTATTGGCATTTATGAGAAAGAGAAGTCAAAGTTGAAAGATTATTTTAAAAACTCATCTCAACGCGTTTGTTTGACTACAGATACATGGACTTCTATTCAAAATTTGAATTATATGGTTTTAACTGCGTACTTTGTTGATTGTGATTTTATTTTGCAAAAGAAGATCATCAATTTTTGTTTGATTGCAAATCATAAGGGTGAAACCATTGGAAAAGAAATAGAGAGATGTTTATTTGAATGGTGGATCGAAAATGTTTTCACAATTACAGTGGATAATGCATCTTCTAATGATGTGGCCCTTTCTTATTTGGTGAAGAGAATTCGAGCTTGGAATGGTCTAGTTTTGAATGGTGAATGTCTGCATGTGCGATGTTTTGCCCATATTTTGAATTTGATAGTATGTGATGGTTTAAAAGACCATTACAAATGTATTATGAGAGTACGTCGAGCAGTGAAGTATGTTCGATCTTCTCCTGCTAGACTACAGAAATTTCAAAAATGTGTTGAACAAGCTAAAATTGTGTGCAAAAGTAGTGTCTCTCTCGATGTGGCTACAAGATGGAATTCCACGTATTTGATGTTAGCCAGTGCAGAAAAATTTGAAAAAGCTTTTGAGAGATTGATAGAAACAGATGATTATTATCTCGCTGATTTGGGTGGAGAAAGTCCTCCCACAACAGAAGATTGGGCTAATGTTCGAGAACTTGTATGATATGACCTTAAATGTTTCAGCCTCATTGCATGTTACTTCAAATACATATGTTTGTGAAGTATGCAATTTGAAAATGGTTATTCAAGAGTATGTTGAATGTGATAATCCATTATTGAGGCGAATGACTATTGGAATGGAAAGCAAATTTGATAAATATTGGGGAAGCTGCGATAAAATGAATATGTTGATGTTGCAGTTGTTTTAGATCCTCGACATAAAATAGAGTATTTGAAACATTGTCTTTCCCTTGTAATGGATTCTGATAAGACGGATTATTTGTTAAGCCAAGTACAACTTGTGATTAAAAATTTATATCTCGAGTATAAAGGTGATGCGGGATTGGAAAATACAGAAAACAACTATAATAGTTCAAGTGTACCAACCACAACTGCAAGCTTACCACAAAAGAGCAATTTGAGCCACAATAAGATACATGGGCTGTTTCATAGTCACCTAAAACAACCAAATGTTTCAACTACGCAGTCAGAAATTGAAAAATATTTGTATGAAGAATTGGAAAACAATGCAGACAAACTAGACATTCTCATGTGGTGGAAAGTAAATTCATTCAAATACCCAATTCTGAGCTATGTGGCAAGAGATATATTGGTCATTCCTATTTCTACTGTTGCATTGGAGTCAGCTTTTAGTAGTGGAGGAAGAGTACTTGATCAATTTCGCAGTTCTTTGTCCCCAAAGACGGTCGAAGCGCTTATCTACACTCAAAGCTGGATTCGATCATCGAAATATGAATCAATCAACTTCAATGATGATATGAATGAGCTAGGTATCTTTTATATTTATAATGTTTTCTTTTTTCTTTGTTTTATTTATTACTATTTTTTCTAAATTTGTTTTTAATTTATATTTTTCAGATATTATACAAATTAATGACGTTGATGATGAAGTGAATTAGTATGAAATTGATGGTGATCTCAATGGTATGCTTTATCCACTCGTTAGCATTATCATTTATATTTTATCATATATCTTTGATGTGTAAAAGTCATACTTCTCTTCTATTTTGTAGGATGTAACCTGTTGACTGTTTTGTAAGTTTCTCATTTTAAGTTATACTTTACTTTAAACATCATTTATCATATATTTGAACTATATAATTACTGTTTTGAAGTTACAATGTACAAGCTAATTTTTGTGTCTATTTTATAATACGAAGGGGTCACTCAAAACTCAATAAGATTTGTTCAGGTTAGTTATATTTTTCTCCAAAATTGAAGTAATTGAACTCAATTATGTTAAAATAACATTTAATTTTTTTCTTTATCTATTTTTCAATATTTTTTCAGTGGATGCTTCAAGTTTGGTGGCTCGTCGTGCATACACGTTAATATGAAGACAAGCTTGCCAATGTTAATATGACAATTATATAATTTTTTACTGATATTTGCATTTTATATTATTATAATTTTACATTATATTTTTTAATATTTAAAAAAACAGGGTCCAGAACTGGTACCGGACCGGAACCGGTACCGGAAACCCCGGTCCAGAACCGGTACCAGAACCGGTCTTCTGTGGGACCGGTACCGGTCTTCCAAAAAAGAGAACCGGTACCGCCGGTCCGGTGCCGGACCGGTGTAAAATCGGACCGGACCGGTACCGTGCACACCCCTAGTTCCAGAACACTGAATACTCGGTTTCGGTTCGGCAATGTTCGAACCAAAACCGTGCGTTCGGTTCGGTTCGATTCCACACTAAAACCGAACCGAACTGAACCGAACCGTTGGATGCACACCCCTAATTATTTGATATTTTTTGGTATTTTCTATGCATATAATCGTAGTGTATGGGTGGATAGTTTTTGTATAGCTCTTGGTGCATACGTTATACTCAAGCGTAATTAAATGATTATCTCTCACTAGTAATGCAAATTTAGGTGGACAATCTATTTGATAATCCGGTTGTTATTGAATGACGATTTTATCCCCATACAGTGACTTTTATATGTCAATCTCTCCAGGGGTACCATAGTCACTTTAAGTTAGAGCGTGTTTCTCCTATTGTGCATAATTTATCACCAAGGGTAACCAAATTCACTCGTAATTTCGTTCTTTTTTCAACCCTTAATATTCAACCATCTAATAATATATTTACGCCTTAAACTAATGTAGAACACAAATTCGATCGACTAAAAACTTACTTGTTTGAGAGTTTTAACCTCTCTAGTCCGAAAAGATTAACATTATGTCACACATAGAACTCCATTATGTGTTTGCAATTAATAAATATTAGTTTTGGAGTAACATGATAAAATTTATAAGATATCTTAAACTTTTGCATAAAATAATAAGTAATATTCTATATAACATGAGCTTATAAGTTTTACATTCATTCTTCAATTGAAAAACTTATGAAAAATCCTCAAGTTTAAACCAAGAAGACATGCAAGATAAGAAGATGACTAGTATATTTAATTATTTCGATTGAATTATCTTAAAATTAAGTATTAATAAAAAAATTAGTCGAGCATGTGAGCTGTGACAATTTGATTTATGATAATGCTCTAATTTTGTACTGTGTACAAATTAGAACTGCTATCTAGAAGTGGAATTGATTGAGGATGAACCGAATAAGCCAAATTGAACTAATGATTTAGGTCTCGTTTGCTTCAATTTCAATTTGTAAAAATCGATTTTGAACCCCTAAAACTAAAGTTTGAGATTGTGTATAAATCTGACCTATCTTAAAGTTTGAGATTAACTTTATTAAAAAAAATTTATGATTTAAGTTGAAAACCCTCAAAATTGAGAATTGAATATGTGCTTCCTCCTTTATTATATTCAAATTATCTTTTTTCCTCTATCAAAATCTGGGTCAAAACCGCTTTATTTTTATTCTGATATCCCCTTAAAACCATGATCTCCTGCTTTGAAAGCATAAAAACTGAGGAGCAACGTTAGGGGTAAGATGGTTCGGTTCGGTTTGATTTTAAATTAGACTTGAACTGATTCGGTTCGATTTTTTATTTTAGAAAACCGAAATTGAACCGATGAATTATAAAACAGAACCTAAAACCGTTGCTCGGTTTTGGTTTTTTCAGTTCGGTTTTCAATTTCGGCTCGGTTTTTCATGATCTTAATTGCCTGGAGACCCTGGAGACCGCAGGCAAAAATTGCCTGGAGACCGCGGTGCCCAGGCAAAATTTTCCTGGAGAAATTGCTTGGACACCGCAGGCAATTTTTTCCTGCAGGCAAAAATTGCCTGGAGACCGCGGTGTCCATGCAAAAATTGTCTATGGTGTCCAGGCAAAAATTGCCTGGAGACCGCGGTGTCCAGGCAAAAATTAGCTGCGGTGTCCAGACACTTTTTGCCTGCGGTGTCTAGACAAAAATTGTCTGCGGTGTCCAGGCAATTTTTGCCTGCGGTGTCCAGTGGCTCAAAACCTCTTGTGAAAAACCAATTAAATTCGGTTTACCCGGGTTTGCTCCTCACCTAACCGACACTCGAACCGTAATAGTCGGTTCGGTTCGGTTCAGGTATAAATGATTTTTTTCCTGCATTAAAACCAAATCGACCCGAGCAAAATGCTTAGTTCGGTTCGGTTATCCAGTTTGACCTGAACCGATTCCCACCCCTAAGCAACATCCTTTGCAAGCCAAGTTAAATCACATTAACCATAGTTGCTTTACAACCCAACCGTGGTTAAACTATGCCAGAGGCACAAGTTGAATCCACCATATAATGCCCAAAGTCAAACCCAAAGCATTAAGCAAAATAAGTTAGCATCCCTTAAAACCTCTAACATAGTCACTACTAGAGAGGTTGAATGAACAGATTATCTTAGCCTCAATATTGTAGTGAGTCAAGACTGATTCAGTTCATTTAACTCATGGTTTGTGAGTTAACTAGGATTCAATTTTTTTTTAGAAAATTCGTTAGGCTCCACTCGTTTAATTTGCTAGTCACCAAGTCAAATTTTTTTAGATTCAGCTCTACTAGTTTAACTCGTAACTCACAAAATGACTCGAGTAAAAAAAAATTGAAAGAACTCGTTAGGCTAGGCTCGACTCGACTAGTTGGACTTGCCAAACTCGTTAGGCTCAGTTTGTTTAATTTGATAGGCTCGGTGAGGCAAAATTTTTCAAGCTCGACTCTGTTCGGCCGGCTTATTTGTCACCTCTAGTCGCCATCACCTCAACCAAATTAAATCTTTGTTGAAAATCACTCAACATTTCCCACCCTTTTGTTTAATTTCCATCAACCTCTATATTTCTTCTTTTAAAAAAAGGAAGATTTGTTCGAGTTTTGAAATCAGCACCCACGTCCGTTGAAACCAGCCAATATAGATGGTGGCACAAATAGTTTCTTCCAAAAGTGATTGACGCAGCGATACAAGGAAGATTTCTGTTTCAATCCTTCATTAGACTTTCGATAATAATTGAATTATATATGAACATATGAAATTCTACTCTCTTAGAGATAATAATTGAATGACGTTTAATATTATTGTCGTACCTATTCTTGGACAACATCGTTGTAAACTCCAGTGAAAAGAACTCGGATACCGGTAGATAGGGTCAGGTCGAATTACCTTGTCATTGACCTTGAGATTGGAAGGGATCGACTTTACACTTCAATGTCAATTTTTCAATCAATTTAGGATTCAGATTGAAGGAATAGAGAAATTTAAGGGCTCGATTTTTTATAAATTTGTGACTTAATAATAGAGAAATCAAGGGGAGCATTGGCTTTAATGTGTGGTCATCTGAACTTATATATGAAGCGCAAACTTATATATTTGAAAGCATCATTATCTACTCTTACATGTAGTCGTCCGCTTTTCTTTAAAGTCAATACTCGAATGTCTATTACATAAGTACAATTGTCCGAAAGTAAAATATTTAAAGGCGCAAATATCTACTCTTAACTTTTGGTCGTCTGCGTCTATGTAAAGGTGAAAACGCAAGTATATAAGTGTGGTCGTTCGTTGTTATGTAGAAGTATATACACACATGTTTGATGGTTGGCACAGACAGCAGAGATATGTTTTTTAACAGAAAACATAATTACAATATTTGCTTTATTTATTTCTCATCATTTATGATTTTATTTATTAATAAAATTAGTTTAATAATTAATTTGTCACATATGTCATATTCAGATTTGTTTTTTTTTATTTTTTTGGGTTAAAAATCCTTAAAACAATGCACGAAAATGAAACAGTAAAAGTGATATCTCATGTCATAAAATAAACTTAACCATTATTTTCAAAGAGAATTTATTAATTATTATACTATGGTTCTAAATATGTCACATCAAAGTTTATTATTTTATTGGACATTATTTTATAATTACAATGTGTTTTATTTAATACATTTTATTAAGAACTTTTTGAATGGATCAAGTCATTGGTTAAGTGGGGGGAATCATGAAGGGGATCTTCTTGGGGCCTGCCGGCTGCCCCCTACTCTTTTAAAAATTATTTTTAATGTCTTAATTTCTTATTTACAAATAATATTATCCAATAATATATATATATATATATATATATATATATATATATATATATATATATATATATATATTTATATTAAGCATAATTAATTGTTGAATATGGAATTACCAGCTAGGTGAAAAAAAATTTCTTTTTATTAATCTGTTGCAGTGGTCAATTCGCTAAGGATCGTGGTCAATTCACTGAGAATCATGGTCAATCCATCGCAGTTCGTCGTCAAGTCGCCGTACTTCATCGTCAAGCCGTCGTACTTCATCATCAAGCCACCGCGGTTTGTCATCAAGCATGACTGCGATGTTAGCGGCTATTTTTTTTTTATAATTTAGTGGTTAATTTGTTAGCAAAAATAGTTTAGTGGTTAATTTATTATTTCTCACAAAGTACAATAGTTAATTTGTCATTTTCCTTATATTTAATGTATGGTAGCTGAATTACTCTTTTTAAATGTCACATTATGAACCACAAAAGAAGAATTAAAGAGTTTTTAAGGTGCTAATGCATTGCCCATTCAATATGCTTCCTTAGTCTCTCATGATAATATTGTTATTTGTATTGCCTCACTAATGTCATTTGATGAAACCATATAATTTTTCATATAAATACATTAAAAAAAATCTCTTTCATGGCATTAAGATATGACATGATTACCCACAAAAATTAATTTTAAATTATAATTTAAAGGATTTTTATTAAAATAAAAATAAAAATTAGTGTGTGCCACACAACTAGTGATAAACTTGATAAAAAAAAGTAACAGATTGAAGAGAGAAAAACGGAACTTTTATTTTAAATCAAATCATCCACTCGTGTTTATCTTACAATTTTAAGATGTAAATAGGAAAGAAAGGTCTATAATGACTAAAATGAGTTTAATTTAGATCCACTCAAGGCATTAGACACGTTTTAGACCATGGTCAATTATTCTAATTATCATAATAATTGTTAATGGATATATCGAGCAAATTTGTAAAGTAAATTAAAAAGATGGTGGAAAAGAACGATGGACGGCAAATATAAATTGAGATAAAGAACACATTAAAAAAATTTTAAAAGATAGATCTTTTTATAAGTAGTTAGATATATACTTATATCTGCGACTTTAGTCGTAGATCCTAGCCGTTTAGGGCGTCATCTTGGAAAATCAACACCACCATTTGAATTCAAGGGCTCAAAACCTATACCAACCGAACCTTCTCGTTATGATTCGATGCCATTTTTTTTGCTGGAAAAGTCACCGTCGCGAGAGTGCTAACGTGGCATTAACTACTGACTTGGCATTGACAAATGACATGGCAGATGAGGTAAGCATTAACAGTTGATCATTGATTTTGACTTTTATGTTTACAATTTGACCACATTTTTTGAATGTCTAACTAAGTCAGAATATTTAATGAACCTCATTTACTGACTCGTTTCAACGTTTCGAACATGCTAGTGACAATCATTTGTGGAAATTTCACTCCGATCATTTGGCACGTATATCTAGGTAAAGTCAAAACTTTATTTTAAATATTAAAATTATGTAATCTTTATATTGGGTCAATAGGAGTTATTTCTTAGATAAATTTTAGAAGTTCGTTAATTAGAGTATTTCAGAAGTTGTCCATATCTTATTTAAAATTTCAAATTTTGTCACTAATGCACGTATGACTTGCCTAAGGTTGAGGTCATTTGTTATTTCATATCGATTTGGGTTCCTTGTCCCAATTTAGAACCTATCTTTTATTTCTAGTGTGATGATTGGGATTTTGATGTCGATTATGCCTTAGGTTTTGACGATTTTACTAATTTTAGTACTTGTGTCCTATAACGTGTGTGGCTGGTAGGATAGGTTTCTATCGTCACCGAGGTAGAGATTTTTATACTTTATACACTGCATTGCATCATGGTTTTCAAATATTATTTTGTGGGTTGCCACATATAAAACTCTGACGGAAATTGTTCGACACAACACCTGATGTTACCTATATATACATATATTTTCTCACATTTAATTTATCGTACATGATATTCTAATTTTTGGTTATTTGTATATTTGGGTGGATGAATCCTTTTGATGATTTGGTCAGTCTTGGTATGAAAGCATCATTAGGCTATCACGTGCATCTTCTACTGCATGAAGATTGTTTGTGTGCACATACGAATAAATAATAGAGCATTGGTGATATGTCCTTGAGTTTTGAATCTCTAAAGTTGAAATGGGTAATAGGGCAGTGTTATATGCTCTTTGAGTTTCGAATCTCTAAACCTAATAAGGGTATTTAGTCATTTTGTTGTTGATTATACATATGGTGTTGACGCTTGATCTTACGAACAGCTTTTTCTTTAGACTCATAGGGTGTTACTATCGACAGATGACCACCTTTCTATGTTGTGTGTCGGATGAGTCCTTATGTGACCATTCATTTTCACTGATGACGTTTTTGAATGAAAAATGATGTAAGCCTATTTTATGATATAGTTGTCTATGTATACAACGTGTTTTGCAAAATGCCTCATTGATAACTTGTGGACCCTGTTTTTGGATAAAATGATGAAATGATTTTTAAATGTGGTTTAAAAGTCCATATACGATAATAAGATTCATTTAACCATTGGTTTCTGACAAAAAAAAAAAAAAATCAGTTTTTCTATGCAATGCATTTAGTATAGATTTCCTTACTGAGGTGGTCACTCACCCTTCGACCATATTTTTTCCAGGTTTTGATGGTGATGGTCAGTGTCTCCCTGTTGTCCTTAGTGTGGATTTTCTTTCTCGTTTTATTTTCGTTAAAATTATCGTGATGTTGAGTGACTTCATTTTCTACACAATATTTTTTCTTTATTTATTATTACGTTATCTATAACTCTTATTGATCACTTTATTGACTTTGACCCATTTGTTTTGAGTTTTGAACATATTTTTATATGAAGACTTCCGTTGAAAACTTAGTCTTGGGTTGGATGATCGGGTTCTCTCTAAATATTAAGTCGCTTGACCTGTCGTTTCTGTTAGGCCTACCTCCGGGTCGTGACAATATTACTTAGTCTTTTTCTAGAACTTTGAAAAAAAATTATTAGACATTATAAGCTACATTTATGTACATGTAATAATTCATTTCGTGCAAGTGCAACTGTAATTAAACCCTTAATTAAGAATATAATTTATCCACTCAATGCAACACCTTTTGTATAAAATTTAAGTTAACAGAAAAAATAAAGCCATAATTGAATGATTATATATATATATATATATATATTTACTCGTAATAGAGGTTCACTATCATAATACATCATTGATGACATAGCAAAACAACCTGCACTTCGTCCGAGATTCTTGGTCCAGATAGATCAAAGCTCATTTAGGAGCTAAAGAAAATAGGTTTGGCTCGGACAAAGACCAATCGATTTTCATAGAATTTGGGGACTAGAATTATGTTTGGGGCTCATTGAAAAGTGTTGGGTTGGACCTATATTTTGTGAGCTGAGTATAAAATGAGGTTTTGTGGTTAACGAAAGCCTAGAGAGTGAGAAAGATGAAAGAAGAAAAGAGATTTTTGGATTTTCAGAGGCAGTCATTAAAGAATTGCGATTTCTCAAGAATCAACCGTTGGATCACCTTGACGTTTGAACTGTGGATTCACGACATCAAGGAGTATATTCTGAACGATGAAGATCGTCGTTTGGGCTCTCTAAGGCGATCTATTATGGTAAAAAGGGACTGCAGTTTCTTAACCCTAGATTTATCATCTCTTACGGTTTTGTTATCTTCCAAGATTAGTGTGTTCAATCTTAATGAATATTGTATGCCTCTAGTTTGTTGAACTAGAAAGAACTTTGGTGTACTCATTATTTCTGTTATAGTGGAAGTTTGATTAAGTGGTCTACAGGTCCCGTGGTTTTTTACTCTCACACTTTTTGAGGGTTTTCCACGCTAAAAATTGATATTGTTGGTCTCGTTAATATTGTTGGTTTGTGTTGCCTATTTGATTGCACAAAAGAGAGAAAAAAATGTATTTTTATTATGCTATGTATTTAGGTTCTTTTTTCTCAACAAAAAATTGGTATAACAAAAGCAATAGAATAAAACTAAAAATTGTGTTGAGGGATTTGTTGAGATAGTAAATTTGTTTGGAATGTACCATTTCATAATTTCTTTCAAAATTTTATGTATTTTTAGTAAAATAAAACTTTTATGTGTAATTTCTATTTTGACGTAGTGAATTTTTCTTTTTTGGTCGTAATTTTAACCTATTAAAATTTTGCATATAAATCTCGTTATTCATTCTTATTCTTAGTTCTTTTTTGTAATTCTCGTTTAATTATAACAATTATGTTGTTTTTCTCCTTATAACAAAGTTTCATTATCATTATATACACAACAAAATATCTTTCACTTAATTGGATATTTCTGGGAAAATTAAAGGTGAGATATGATCACAGCTTGTTTAGGAGCTAAAAAAAAACCATGTTCGGCTCGAAAACAACTGGCCGGTTTTGCTCGATAAGTTTAACATGCATGTAATAGGACAAAAAAACAAAAGGTGTCATATATATGCAAGTGATGCCAATCTAATGACATGGAGTCCAATCTGAAAGTTTGAATCTGACTGCATTTTTAACATCTTCATCTTCTGATTCGATAAATCCTAATTTTTTTGAACTTTTGAACCCAAAACCAAGTTTTGTCCAAGCAAAATCTAAAAATATAGGCACTTTAAGAACTCCCTATTATAGTCTTACTTTATATACTATAACCAAAATAATAATAAAAAAACTTTAGTGCAAACCCTCAATAATATCACTATGTGGTCTTATCACGATCAATTAATATATTTAAAATATGGGTATTATTAATAAGTTTGCATTACACGTGTCTATTATATTGACCTTGAATAGATTTGTGATATAAATTGCACTAGAAAGATATACCTCCACATTCTTCAACTTTGACATTTAAATTTATATTATTATTTAATTAAAAAGGGTAATCCCATTGAAGGCTATATATATGGTTGTGAAACCCTAATCTATGATACCACTTAATCACTTTCTTTGTATCAATCCAAACCTTTAAAGGTGATGAAACTATTGCAGTTCTTGCTGTGTACTTTACTTCTCCTGTCCTTGAGTTCTGTCTCTGAAACTTGCTCTCCCAGGCAATTTCTGAATAAGAGAAGGGCATTGGTGGTAATTTTGAAGGCTAGAGTTGAAATGCAAGTGAAACATGGAGGTTTTTTGGTGTCTGAGAGACAGAGTCCTGGAGGTCCTGATCCTCGTCACCACTAGTTATCTTCTTCTTCATCGCGGGGAAAAAAATTATGAGATTTTTGTTATTGTCTATATTGGCTGTAACATTAATTCAAGTTTTACATCGTAAAATAATCATAATTTCTTTGTGTTATTTTATGTTTATTATCGTCTAAACGCTTGATCTTCCTTTTATTTTCAGATGAAGTTTAAAAGTAAATATGGTGTAAGATCATATGGTTTAAATTTGTGATCAAATGGTCATTATAAGGAGAATATTTCTAGTTGACCACCTCTGGTAAGGACAAATGATAAGTATTTATTGATTAAAAAATGGTGTTACCTTCGTTTTTTTTGTAGAAAAACAGTCCCCAGTTAAAATAATGTCACTCACGGATCTTAGCACATCGCATGTCTGCAAGGCACGTGAGAGAAAAAAGAACAATTGCCTGAAAACTAGTCAATTGCGTATCGAACGTAACAATAAAACACACGGGTCAAATTTAAAGATTCAAACCCAATAACACATCATCGATGTCTCAATAGCACATCGTGTGTATAGACAAAACACATTTACGTTGTAGAAGACTAATAACAAACAAAAGATAACTAGTGATATGAGGATCAGGACCTCCAGGACTGTGTCTTTTAGACACCAAAACACCTCCAAGTTTCTCTTGCATTTCAACTCTAGCCTTCAAAATTTCCTTCACTTTTTCCACCAATACCCTTCTCCTATTCAGAAATTGCCTCTGAGAGAGTGTTTCAGGGACAGAACTCAAGGACAGGTGAAGTAAAATATACAGCAAGAACTGCAATAGTTTCATCACTTTTTTAAGGTTTGGATTGATACAAAGAAAGTGACATCATAGATTAGGGTGGTTTCACTGCCATAGATATATAGCCATCAATGACATTGGCCTTTTTTAATTAAATAATAATATATATTTACAGGTCAAAAGTTGAAGGACTTTTATGGGTTGTTTTTTTAGACTTGACTCGTCGATAACTCGAAAAGTCTATCTTTAAAATAGTAAAAAGTTTTTTATAAATATAAAATTATATATTGTATTTTCTTCACTCCTTCATTATTTTTAAAATAAAATGATAAAATTAATTTTTTTTATACATGTGGATGTAATATAGAATTCTCTATTGAATTAATCGTTTATTCCAAAAACTCTCCTTTTCCTTAGATAAGAATCGAGACGAGCAGGATTAGCAGATTACAAAGGAATTTCTCTTTTGTTTTCCTTCTTTTGTTCGTGTGTTTTATGAACTATTTTATTTTTCTCTAGTAAGTATAATTACATTGGGTGTTGGATACTTTGTTCTTTTATGCACAATACTCATTTTTAATTTATTACATTATCTTTATATTATGTGATCACTATGTGGATTTTAAGTCATCTTATGTGAATTATGACATTATTTTTTGTTAAATTATTTACTATAAATTAAATCTTTGGTTGATCCTCGACAATAAAGTTCTCTCTCTAAATAAAAAATATAAACTTTAAGACCCAAAAAGATTTGTGCAAATCTTGGCCAAAAAAGGTAATCCCTTGTTGACTTAGCGAAATTCTAGGTTAATTTTTGTAGTACCCTTCTACTTTGGATGGGTAATGTGAAGGTGGTAGAATAAAATCATTTTTTTATGAGGTTTATCCCAACATTTTTTTATATATATAAAATGCTCGTTAATAAATAGTGCCCCATTTAAATATTTTATTAAATTATGAAAATTTTTCCTTATTAAAAATTATGGTATTTATTGAAATGAATGTTTGACCTTTCAAAATCATTAAAATATGCTCTCTTTTTACTTTTTGTATTAAACAAATAATTATGACCCTAATGACCCATTAACCGACCAAAGAAGTGGAAGATTATCGGAGTTTGGGGCCGGCAGCCGCAGTGTTTTAATAAATACTTTTATCTTTTTTATTGACTTTTATATTTACCCTCAAGAGTGGAAATATTAAAATGAGCCCTTTAAATAAAAATAATTATGAAAAATTCTAAAAATATTTTTCACTGGATTAAAAAATAATAATATTATCAAGAAAATAACCTAATTTCACGTGGAGATCTAAATAATCAAATAATTATTTTCATTATTTAGGAACTTAATCAAAATAATTTGATTTGAAAATAAAGAATTCTGAAATAAAAAAGAAAATGATAAATTACTACTTATTAATATGAAAAATCTTTTTTTTTATATGTTTTACGTCACCATATATTATTACATAATAATTTTAAGCTATAATATCAAAATTTCCCTAGGTATATTTAAAATATACTAATTTTAAATATATATAAAAATTATTAGTTAAAATGCATAATTTTAAAATACAGTCCAAAACTTGAAAATAGTTAGTCAAATAGATCTATGTCACTAATCACATTTATGGCTAACTAAAATTCACAATTGGACAATCAAAATGGACTATACAGCTATAAATCACTACTAAAGCAAATATATATTTTTACACTCACTTTAAGGTTTAGCACTTAATTAACAATTGTTTCCACGGAGGATAATTTGTAAGGGTTAAAACTATTAGATATTGTGGACTTTCACACTTCTTAGTATAATATTATTTGCTTTGAATTAATGTCCACGAAGTTTTTATTCTTGGAGTCAGATTAAAACACATTATACTAAATAAGGAGGATAACTCTACTTATAATCATTTACTTTTTACTCTTTTAAGTCATATGAGATTGTGCACATGTATTGATATTGGGTCGTCCTTGTCTTCACAAGCTAAGCTGTCATAATCTCCACCTCTTAGGAACCCAATGTTCTCGTCAGTCATACTTCCAGTTGAGATTTGACTCTGATAACATTTGTGGAGTCTCCAAACCTCTTAGTATAATATTATACGCTTTGGGACGAATCTCGCACGATTTTGTTATTGGGGTTAGCTTAAAATGCATTGTACTAGGTAGGGAGGAGAACTTTATTTATAAATCATTCACTTTTCTTTCTCTCAAGTGATGTGAAATTGTGCACTCCCACTAATATATGTTGGACCCTCACAATCAATAGAATCTTAAATTGTTCTTACTTTTATAGAACGAACTGTCATAGATACCATTTTTCTCTTAAATGGGTGTAGTCTAGGTTGTAAATTCTATGCAAGTAAGAACGATTTAAATGGATTACACACACAATTAATCAATGCCAAGCTCGATTAAGGGATTATTATACGATTAAGACTTGTTTCAATGGAAGATGACTTCATATCACCCGTATATGGGTGTCGTCTAGATTGTAAATTCTACCCAAATAAGAATGATCAAAATGGATTACAAACATAATCAACCAATACAATTATAAATTAGTGTTAAAAGAAAATATGCATTTTGGATCTCAATTAAGAGATTAATACACTCGTCTAAGCCTTGATTTAATGGAGGATGACTCCTAAGCGTTAAGCTATTGGCCGTCGTCGTTTCCATTGTAAATGTGTGTCGTCAAGGGTGTGAATGCATGGTAATTGGATAATCTTAGACAAAAAAAAACAAGGAAGCTTAGGTGGAAAAGTTAAAAAGTAAAAAAAGACATATTTTTTTAATACAAAAATGCTTTTTTAGCAGATTATGAGAATTAGGATTTCATATCAGAATCTTTCTCGATGAAATGATTTCATTTGAATATAGGGTAAATGACAAATCAACCATCGTAGTTTATGATCAATGACAAGTTAACTATTATGATATTTTTTCTAACAATTTGACCACTGATGTATGGAAAAATAACGAAACCAACATCGCGGTAACGTCAATTAACAAATTGACAAGACACAGTCTCAAGATACAGCAAAAATCGCGGTGTCTTGCCCAAACACCTTGAATTTTCGCGGTGTCTTGCGCTGTGAGACACCACGAAAATCATGGTGTCTGCGCTACACCGCCCATTTTCCCGTGTCTTGCGCTGTGAGACACCGCAAAAATAGTGGTGTCTTGTGCGCAGACACTGTGAAATTCGAGATGTAATTCGCGGTGTCTTGCCATTTTTGGTAAACTTGCCCTACTAAAAATTATTTGTAGTCAAATATTTATTTTTGGTAATCAAATAATTATTTTTAGTAATCAAATAAACGTGCCCTACAAAAAATAAATATTTAACCAAAAATATTTGATTACCAAAAATAAATATTTGATTATAAATAATTTTTTGTAGGGCAAGTTTACCAAAAATGACAAGTTTATATTTTTAAAATTATTTGTAAATAAATATTTGATTATCAAAAATAAATATTTGATTACAAATAATTTTTTGTACTACAATTTTATTTTTTGTATGACAAATTTATTTGATTACCAAAAATAAATATTTAATTACAAATAATTTTTTGTAGGGCAAGTTTACCAAAAGTGGCAAGACACCGTGATTTTTGTGGTGTCTCACAGCGCAAAACACGGCAATTTTTGCGGTGTCTTGCGCAAAATACCGCTATTTTTTGTGGTGTCTCATAGCGCAAGACACCGCGAAAATTTGCTGTGTTTGCGCAAGATACCGCAATTTTCGCCCTATCTTGAGACTGTCTTTTCAATTTGTTAACTGATGTTACCGCAATGTTGGTTTCGATATTTTCCCATACGTCAGTGGTTAAATTGTTAGAAAAAATACCATAGTGATTGACTTGTCATTAATCACAAACCACAATGGTTGATTTGTCATTTACCCTTGAATATATTTTCGTTAATTTTTAAAAATATTTCTTTTGCCTCCACGAAATATGTTTAAAAACCTACACTTGAGAGAAGATGACCTTCTATTTATTAACGTAATTTATTATTTACCATATTTCTTTTATTTAAATAAGGTGAAGTTTTAATTATATTTTTTAATTTAACTCTGAATAATTCTGAATGAAAAGTACTAATACGTAAGTAAGGACTTTTTGAAAGATGACCTGAAATTAACAAAACAACAAATAATTATGAGATTAATAATAAATTAATTACAGATTAATTAATTTTTGTTAATAATTTAAATAATAAAATATAAAAATAGATTAAATGGATATTGTGGTTATATTTTTTATTAAAAAATATTATCATTATATTGTAGAACGTTATTTTTCATTAAATAATTTTAAAATATTATATTTTGTCGTAAATAATGACGTTCTGCCAATGGTAAGATTACATTCTATCGTGAAAAGATTATTTTTCGCATAAAAAAAGTGAGATATTAGTGATGAGTATTAGACAACGACAATGGACTAGGAAGAAGAAAGAGAAGATAGTAACAAAAACTAGACATTGAAATCAAGAGGAGGGAATTGTTCTCGACGATGCGAAGATATTCGAAAAACTGAAAACGTGATAATTGTTTTCGATGACGTGAAAACCATACCAGAGCTTTGCGGTAATATTTCGATGATGTGATAATTTTTTTCGACGACGTGAAGACCATGTCGGAGCTTAACATAAAACTTTAGTAGAATTAGAATTTATAGAGAATAATATTTCGGCATCATTTTCGTGGTAAATTTTCTTTCAATAGACAACAACGATATTTGCGTTATCCATTTTCTATAGTTTAGTATTTAAGTTGTTAGTGAAAACTGTTCAGTAGTTGACTTGTCATTGGTATCATAGTACAGTGGTTGTTTTATTAATTTTCTAAAGATTATATATGAATATTAAAAAATATGGTAAATGACAAATCAACCATCGTACTTTGTTGTCGATGACAAGTCGCCCACTAAAGTATTTTTGCTAACAATTTAACCAGTGAACTATGAGAAATCGCCGTCGGGAACGTTGCCGTTAACTTTCTGAAAAATCTCAGTGGAAAAGAACAAATACCCATGAAAAAATAGAAAGAATTCATGATTTTAAAAAAAACTTTCAATAAAAAAGAGTTAATATCCATGAAAAATAAATTTAGAAGATTTCAAATTTTGTAAAATAATAAATTTAGAAGATTTCAGATTTTATAATTTAGAAGATTTTGTAAAAGAATGTTAATATTTTAGTTTTTGAGTGATTTAGAATTGTTTTACAGACCATGGGAAATCACAGTTTGTCTGTGTTTTTCTATGACGAAGACAATGAATTTTTTTATTTGCAGACATTCCTCTGGGAATCGACAACGTTCTTGAGTTATATTTCAAGGATTCACGTTCTACAGTGGAAAGACACCGTTTTGCAGTGAAAAGACAACACTATTTAACAAAAAACGAAACCGCAATGTTTTTTCCGTCAATTTTTCATAGTCTAGTGGTTAAATTGTTAATAAAAATACTTTGATGGTTGACTTGTCATTGATCATAAAGTACGATGGTTGATTTATCATTTTTCCTAAAAAAAATAAAATAAAATAAGTGTCAATGGTGTTACGAGGTAAAAGCCAATAAAAATATCTTTGAATAATATAAAAAAATATGCAACTTGTGGCTACTACTCTCTTCTAATTATCCATCAAAGTTATTGAATGTAATTAGATAATTATATATTTAATAATAATAATTATATACTATAAGTTACAGTAAAATCAAATACGTTAATAAGAGATCGTTAAAATTAATGGACAAACATTAATTTAGGATCAAATCACAGTTCAAAAAATACCCATGATAGAACAGAGGATGATCCGACCTGGAGAGCCAAACCATTCGATCAGAAAAAACAACCAAAAATCCAAGTTACTGAACGAATCGATGCTAGTCGGCCACTGCAATGATTAACCACATCGGGTTTCTTTGAAAACTTCAATTTATGACTTCAAAACAAACCAAACCCATTCCAAAATTTTATCTAACTCAATTTCGTGCAAAAATTCAGCATTCCCATATATCAATTTTAATATAAATTACCACAAATCTAACTTCTCAAACCAGACTTTAAACTTGGCAAAAATAAAGAAATCAATTCATAAATCGCAATATCTTTTTTGATTTATAGTGAATCCATATGTTACAACCCAGAGCCTAACAAAAATAATGAGTATGATGACTCAACCCTAGGAGAGGACTTAATCGCTTAGCTAAATGCTAAGTTGTCAGCGAGAGACTTATTTGAAACACAAAGCAATAGCCTACATAAAAGCCAAGGTCTATATAGTTATCACAAGTATGATAGTGTGAGGAATAAAATTACAAAGAAAAGTTGTCCAGAGTTCACAGCTATTATTAACCAAATACATAATACATTCTATAATTAAACAAATCTTCTCCCAAGGAAATAAACTCTCTATATGAAGGAAAAGAAAATTGCACTTCGACTCTTGCTGCTCTCATCCACCCTGATCAGGTTTAGGAATTTGAAACCCAAGGGGCGTGTCATTACCGCCCTTCTACCCATTTTCACACAACGCATAAACAACCATCTTCATGCAATAGAAGATGAATTTGGGATAGACTTGTGATGCTTTGACACCATGACTATCCAAAGCATCAATAAGGTTCATTCCTCAGTGTACATAATAGATCAAAATAAGAAACCATGCATGGAAAATAAATGTGTAAAACTCATGTACGTATAATATAAAAACAAATGTGCTGTCAAACAGTTCTCGTCGAGTTTTCATATGTGGTAACTCAGAAAATAATGTTTTGGAAAACCATGATGCAATATTGTGGAAAAGTATAAAATCTCTACATCGATGACGGTTGCTTCTCCTACCAGCTGAAGCAACGATCTCAAGTGTTGTCTTTGTATAAGCAAAATCATCACAACCTATAATAGATTCAACATTAAAATCCTCATCCAAAACTCAAGGGACGAGGAGTGGGTCCTATACCGGAACCAAGAACCCAACTTGAAAAGAATGTCACACAATTGTAAAGCTTCACTGATGACAAATATTTGACCCAAATGGTTGCCGTAGTCGTTCAGACCTTGCCATGGATGACCAACACGAATGCCCAATCTAGAGACGGGTTTTAGTGCTTACCAGATGTGACCCAAATCGGGAAAGTGTTTCAAACCTTCAAACATAATCTGATACCATATTTTTTTGATGTAACCGTACAAAATCCATTAGTTTATTGGCTCGAGTAGTTCGACTATAATATTTTTCATAAAATAACTCTTTGAACTATTCCCATTGCATTGTTCTTGCATAATACATTGTTTTCACTGTATCCCACCAGTATCTTGCATCTTGTGTTAACATGAATATTGCGCATGTCACCATAGTCCTTGTCCATTCTTCAGCATGAGTAGGATCCATGGATTTTCCGTCAAAACTAGGAGGTCTTAATTGACAAAATCTTTCACAACTTAATTCCGTTGGTTGAAAGTTTCCTTGTTCATTTCTAGTTGTATATCGTTCTAAATATTGAAATTGTCATTCATCCAAGTTCGTTAGTCAGTTGATTGCCTTGTCTCTGTCAACCTTCCTTTTTTACTGCTTACCATTTTATAACTTGAAAATCGTATATTAACTAACATTTTAATCATTTACTGACATAGGGAGGTATCTCTAGATTGACGTCTGACTTGTTTACGCGGTTTACAAAATCAATCGGTGACTTTGATGCCATATTTGACACGACTTAAATTTTTTTATTATGTGATCCCTCCATACTTGTAACTTTATTTATAGCATAAGCTTTTAGAAAATCATTAAGTAAATAAAACAATTATGTGAAACCATCCTTTTATATAGTGTCTGATTTTACCTAAACTTCCTTTCACATATCATATATTATTTAAGTAAACATCCACATTTCCACTACACTCTCGTCTATCTAGATACCCTTGGCAATTAGCACTCCACTGATCGATTCAGCAATAACAAGACAGTTATGAATATAGGAGAGCACCTCTTCCACAGTTATTGATAGCAAGCGTATTTTCATAATAATTCTCATTGGCACCTATATCACGAAAGTCAATCTATGAGTCTATTACTCACTAAGTAGAATATGATATGTAATTTTGATATAAGACATCACGCATATATATATATATATTCATTTTCTCTTTCCAGTTATCTATTTAGTTGTTGAAGCAGTCATCAGGAGAGAGAGTAGACACCATCGGTCTACGTCAAGGGACAACCTATTTGAGCTCCAGGGAAGTGTAGGCACCATTTAGTCCATCTCACGAGACATCTTATTCAACTCCACTAACAACAACCCATTATGTATTTTCCATTTACATTCAAGTCTTTCTTGATGAAAATCCATGCACAAAACCTTTTTGATTGAAAATCCATTTCATGATGCATGATAATGCACACAACAGTAAACAGAACTTCACCATAACAGTAGATAATTTTTCATATATGTTTAAATAGAACTATGCTATAGCAATAAGCAAGTCATTTACAGAATATCAGCATCATAACAAGAAAGTCATTAGTAGCAACCAAATATCAACATCTAATTAACCCTAATGTTCCATGTCGTAGGCCCATAAGCCACACACACACACACACAACACCACTTACTTGAAGAATTACAGCAACCTAATTTTTTCGTTGATTAACCTACAACACAACTATTATATTAGCATCCTATCCTTGTAATTATGTTAAATGAATTAATTTTCATTAGTTCCTTGCTTTGTCCAAATTAGTCATCTCAAAGTTCTTCCATAACTTTAAAGCAAACCATACTTAAAACCCTATTTTTTCATCATTCTTCATTATAACACTAAACTTACAATTTAAGATGAGAACTTCACTTACCTTGATGAGGAACATAACGCCTTTCCATTTAGTGTTTCTTGGCAAGGTTGATGAGAGTCTCTCATCAACTACCCCTATTTATAGTGGAAAGGAGAGGTAATGAGTCACCATTAACAGGTTCATGCCGTCTTTCTTCTTCTGCCACCACGACCTACCTAAGCTAAACTCGTAGATGTAATCATAGTGTTTCTTAATCCAGTGAGATCAGTGACCATAATTCCATATTTAAATTGTTAATTAATCTTGAATGCCGATTAATTAGCAAACGCTAGTCACGGATATGCATACCTACGTGGATGTGTAAACAACCGCTGTAAATATATTTGCATCCGCAAATCATCTTCGCTCAATCCTTTGTTTCCAAGTTATCCTGCAGATGAAATCCCTTCTGCAGATATTTACGCTCCCACATTATCACTATTCACCGTAGATGCATTACCATCTGCGGATTCTTATTTACAGCAAATATCCCAACCAAATGACGACCTTTAATCCTTTATTTTCCTTCCATGGACACATTTCCATCCACGGATTCTTTTATCCCACAGATACCCATTCCAAATGATGACGCTTTATTCTTTATGTCCTTCTGCAGATACACATGTCATTGCATCCGTGGATGCTTATTCCTCATCTAGACACATCAATTTCCAAGGTTTCACTGTTTACTTCAGATATCCACAACTGTATTATTTATTGAGGATATATGTCGTTTCAATTGCACAGCTTCTAACAAATCTGCGACCATGTGTGTAAATCTCTAGAGAATCTATCCTCTCGTGTACGCCTACACTCCTGCAGGTCCACTATTCAACTCACGCCCATTATCCAAAATGACAATGTTTTAGTCTCTTTTCTTATTTAGCGTGAACACTTACAAAATGATGACACTTCTTCTTCTTTAATACATTATCGTGGATATGTTCGCTACTGCGGATACATTCCTTTAGCATAAAACAATGACATTTACTTTTATTTTTCTTAATTTTTTCCATGTGGCATCCTTTCTTTCTACACAAAATCTTTTCTTTCCAGGAAAGAATCTTTCCTCAAATCCAATGATTCATATTTTATCCTTTAATTTCATCTAACGGTCATTCTTCCTCCCACATCCTGGGGGCCTCTTTCCTTTTTGCGGACACCAATACTTCTGCTTCTCCTTTTTCCCTTATGATCTTTCCTGATCCGGTCAACCGCAACTTGAACTTCAATCAACAGCGAAACCACCTGAGAGCAACCTCTAAAATTTTGGACTATCATTCAAACATTCGCATTCATCCGCGAACACCCCCGCTTCCGTCAATGTGCTCCTTGATTGTAATACCCTGATAACGTTTTCCCCATATACATGATGTAATTGAGTGTTGGGATAGTTAAGATATTACATTGCGTATCTATACGTATTATATTGTAACGTGTATTTATGGGAAAAATATTATAGGATGAAAATTAAATAGGAAAATGTGAAGGAAAAGTTGTTCTGGACGAATTCGGACGCTTGCGGACGACTTAAGGACGAGAAATGTCCTCCGCAAATGCATGGAACGTTGTCCCTGTGATTTGGGACATGCATGATGAGGTTTTGCATCCTAATTCATTTGTAGCTTGACTATTCAGACGCATGCAGATGACTACGAGCGCATGCAGATGCGGTCATTTTGAATCTGTCCAATTTCTGGACAGTTTCGAATGATTGTGGAGGACTTCCTTCGTCCGAATGATGGATTTGGACGAATGCGGTTGAAGGCAAGGACACCATCCTTCGTTCGGAAGTGCATTCTATTAGGAGTAATAGTGATTTTTGGACGCACGCGGACGAGGCCAGGATGACTCCTCTCGTTTGAAACATCCCAGACATGCAAAAAATAAGAGATTTAAATAATGGATTTCTTGTTGTTTTGCAATTAAAATCGTACTCAATCGAAAAGGGAGTCGAATCCCCATGCTTGGACCACGTCGACACCATGCGTCTCCTCTCCATTTCAGAGTACGTTGGTCTCCCTCCTGGTATGACTTCCGATTTAAGCCTTCTTCCCTGCCATTTTGTACAGGCTTCCTTCCCCTGCGAGAGAGAGTTCCTGTGAAAGAAAAATCGTCTGGTGAGTGAGAGTGCTCTGTGAGCTCGTAGGTGTTTGTGGGTAAAGCAAGGAGCAAGCTGAGAATGAAGTTGGGAGCTTCTGTCCGTGAGTTAGTTCTTCTTAAAGGGTAAGGAATCAGGTAGAGTCTTTGTCAGTGGAGGCCCTACCCACAAGTAGAGTTTGTTTGCTTTTGTTTGCTTTTGTGTTAATGTTATGTCTTTTTCCCTTACCGTGAATGTATGTTTAGAATTTGTTGATAAATATTCCCTGCTCGAATAATGATCTCTGATGTTAAGTTGATAATGAAGAATGATGAACTGATAGTGACAAATGATGAATGCTTACTACTTGTAGTACTGCTGGTAGTATAGAATCATGAATTGAGATGAATGAACTGAAGACCCCGTTAGAATGATAAGTATGAATGAGCTATGATTTCCTTTATTTATGTTGATTCTATTATGTGAATATATTGCTTCGATAAATGTATTGTTCTATCATTATTGCTGCTTAAATCTCTTGGAAGCTGTTGTTTCTAATTTTGTGTATGCTAAGCATGTTTAATTATAGTTCTTTCCATTTATTTTGTTTCTCATCAACTTAGAAAATATAGAGAGACGAAATCAAAACTATTGATTTCAAGTTCAATAGTAGTTTTTAGGGAATCCAATTCGAGAAGATTTCACGAATTCTTTACTTCGATTATCATCACATAATGATTTTTAGTTCCGGATAATATAGGAGTGATTATTCCATTGGGCAAATTTAAAAAAAAAAATTGTGCTAAATAATTTCATTAGATAGAGTAAAAAAAAAAAAAAAAAAACTAATGCTTACCAAGTCATCTTTCTAATTTATATATTACATATATTTATTAATTTCTGAATTAGTATAATTGAAAAATGTCCAATCATATTCAAATTATAAAATTGAAAAAATGTCCACTCATATATTTATTAATTTATATATTACATATATTCATTAATTTCTTAATTATAAAATTTAAAAAATGTCGAGTAAACAATTATAGCATAATAATTGTGTCCGTATGTGAAGATAAGTACAATCCAAAATGTTGTTGATGGATTGTATAATCGCACATCGTTTTGAAATAGTAAAAAGTAAATGATTCATAAATAGAGTGTTCATTCATACATAATACAATGCATTTTGGACTAACACTAAAGATAAATTCGTATGAGTTTCAATTTTAAAACAGACAATATTATACTGTGAAAACCAATGGACTCCACAATAATCACATAAAATTACCTTAAATAACACTAGGATATTATTATGAAAATGCATATATTCGTAAAAAATGAAGAAACTCAAACCTCGTATTAAATCATTTTTCATAAAAGTAAAAAACCACTTTATATATTTTAAAGTGTTGGCTACGGGGTGCGAAAAGATACTTTAATAAAGCTTCAAATTAAGAACCTTTAAATTGCCTAATGACACAATAAGTACACTTAGAGTATGGGAATTTGTCTTCTTATTAATTTTTGTACAATGAGGAGGTGATATGTATGGAATTTAATGCATGGAAAGCACTAATTAATAATAAAAATAAAAAGGCACTAATACGAATATTTTTATATTATATTTATTAGGAAAGCAATTTTTCTATTTGTAAAGTGTACTAGACAAACATTCCAACGAGCTTAGATTGGGTGCCTGTAGGACTGTCCCATAAGTTAATTTTCTTTAAGCCCTTTAAATCTTCTTTTTTATTGTAACATCTTCTATCTCAATATGTATATAAAGGAAGACAATGTTCTTGCTACTTTCTTACTCATTGCAGAGACATGGCCATTTCTCTTTGTAGAAGAGTGTTTTTGTGGTCTATCATTTTTTCTCTGCTTTTAGTCAGTTCAAGGTCGAATTCTCTCCAAGGGCTCCTAGCAAAACCGAAGAAGATTAGTGGGAAAAATTTGTTGCGTAAACTCGGATATCACTTCCCACAGAGTAAGTATGTTCAGATTGGACGAACAGAAGTCTTCTATACTCAGAGAAACTCGCCCGGAGGACCTGATCCACAACATCATTAAATAGTGCTTTTATTGTCATTATCGGAAATGTTAATTTAGTGATTTTGAGCTTTAATTTTGAACCCTTAGTCAAGTGTAACACACCGTGTTTTTTCAGTCATAAATAAATTTGGGTTTTCAAGTAATTTCGAGCAGTAACCAAAAATATTATATAATTCGTGTTACAATAATTGACATACATACAATTCATACAGCATACATACATACAATTCATACAGCATACATACATCTTGGCTTCTCCGCAACTCATACCAATGCCTAGCAAAGTCTAAATCAAAGACAGCACTTGTTCACGGAAAAGAAATTGCAGCATCCACAGCAATGGAATTTCAAAGACAGATCTAGTCAGACAAATGTTCACCAGAGATATTAATAATTTATGTTCATAACCATCGAGTTTGAGTTTGTATTTCTCACAAAATGCCACATGGGAATTTTATTGGTTGGACTCTTTTGGCTTATAACAAAAGCCTACTCTAATCCCGTGAAACTGGACGCTTCAGTTTACATCAATGGAGGTGGTCGTAATTCAAAAATATATGTTTTTCCAATGCTTTTGAGGAGTTGGGCGTAGCACTTTTCCTTTTATGTACATTTTGGTGTTAATACAACTTGTCACCAATAAAAAAAAGGTTATTATAAAAGTAAGTCATTCCTAATTTGTAAAATCTACAAAAGAATGCCAAATAGTGGTCAGTTTTAGATTATTCTTTGTTTCAATTGTCCATCAAAAAGGTCAGACTCTCCTCAAGGGGTAAAATTCAAGCCAGATTCACCAAGACATGAGGATAAGATTAAACAACAGAATCTCACGCCATAGATAATGTAGCAGATCCTTTTCCAGCCTTGGCTTCCACAACTTCTGTTCTTCCATCTTGTGTACGCTTAGTTAGACCCTCAATTACATCAGGAGACAGATTGGTTGTTGGAGTGGCCTATAAATATTCAAGTATACAGAATTAGAGAACATACCACCAATACAGAAGCAACATGGCAATCAACATATATAGACACCGAATGTTACCAAATCTCCACAAAAAATTATCACTTACATGAGGACAATACTGAGCAATAGCAGAGCAAAGGGATTTGACAATGCCAGCATTGATGTTAAAGAGATCATCACGAGTCATGCCAGGTTTTCCCGGTTCACCAGTTGGAATGATGACAAGGTCACATCACTCAAGAGCTTTTGCTTGTTGTTCCTCGCCCACATATCCAGTGACCTGAAATAGCACACAAAATAAAGAATCTCTTAGATTATGTAAAAAAATAGAAAATGTAAGCCCTCATAAATCTCGTTCTAAACGGATAACAACACACAGGCAGTTCCACACAAAAAAAGGATAAAAAAACAACGTATTTAAGCTGACAGAGCTTAGTGAACAGTTTAATCCTGAAAAATCAACAGAAGTTGCATGCATGTGCAGATTAAGGGTAAAACAATCCAAATTCTAATTCAAGTCCAACAAAACACGAGAGGCTAAAAACGAGTAAAACAGCACAAAATAAAACAAAAAAGAACTGAATCAAAGAAATCAAAACCATTTCAATCAAGCAGTAAACTACAAAAACGAGTCAAAATTTTAGAGAGAAAGACGGGTACCTCAGATCTAGCATTGACATGGCTAACATCAGCAGCGACACCAGGAGTACCAGCAATATCATAGAGAGTAAGCTTGGAAACCAAAGGGTTAAGCTTCATCAGAAGCGCCAGAGGCAACTGCTATGAAGTGTTAGGTGGGATTATGGGGATCATACGAAGGTTTTATGGGAAGCTGCTGGAGAAATAAGAGAGACAGAGAGAGATTTAGCGAGAGAGAAATAGAGAGAAGCTCTCTGGAGCTGGAGGAAAAGCCAAGAACTGGAAGCTGCGGGTGGAGCCGAGTGAGAAACTGTGAAAGAAGAGAGAAAGAGAAGGGAAACTGGGAAAGTGAGGAAGACTCTGGATGAGAGTGAGCTGCTTCTTCTCTTTTCGGGTGTCTTCGGGATGAGAGTAAGGTATTCCTCCACTTCATGTTTATGGATTTGATGTGATTGATGTTATCTGTTTATTTACGAACATTCGAGGGATGAATAAAAAATATAATCCACTGTGTGGTTAAGCTTTGTGATGCCTTTGATGTTAAGTTTATCATGTTATTTGGGGATAATGCTTTATGACGTGCTTAAGGCTTATTGGTTATTGTTGGATGTAGCACTTTATCGGTTTTAAACTGCTTTTCTTGTTTGATTAAGTCGTGGTTTTGTCCACCGTATAAATGCTAGGTCAAGGATAAAAGATATATGAATTATATTGAAGAAGTTTTGTTGTTTATGTTCTATGAAATTAGTTACGGTCGTGTGCATGAATTTATAGGAATAATCAACTATACATTATTGGAATGAATATATTCTAGGTTAGTATTACCATTTCCAAATGCCATCGGATGAGCATGTTTATGAGAGTTATGTTCTATTATTTTAATTTGGTGATTAAGAAGTTAGAAAATGCTTAGTTGCCACGAAATATGCGTGTGCGAGATAGTTATTAACAAGGGCATTTGTTAACATTGACCGTGTGAATAGTGAAAGATAAAAAATAACCTAATAGGGGAGTGAATTAAATTATTAAAAAAATTTCGTATGATTATTTATTTCTTTAACTTTAAGTGATTTATCTCAATTATGCAAACAAATAAAACACAAGTATAAAAGAGAAAGAGTTAGAGAATTGACACCGATGTGTTTACGCGGTTCGACAAATCTGACTTATTTCTGCGCTCCAACATGTCCAATAACACTTCAACTGTACATATCCTTTATGTAATTACTTAACCAACATAAGTTCAGTGTATTCCAAATTCACTAGTGAGCAAATATAATTATATTGACAACTAAGCCGTAACCAATTCCATAATAATCAAAGAGCAGAAACAACAAAACTTCTTCAACATAATCCATTTATCTTTTATCCTTAACCTAACATTTATATAGTGGACAAAACCACGACTTAATCAAACAACAGGGAGTAGTTTAAAACCAACAGAGGACAACATCCAATGCTAACCAATAAGCCGTAAGCACACCAGAGAACAAAATTCCCAAATAACAGAATAAACTTAACATCCAAAAGCATCATAAAGCTTAACCAAACAGTGCCTTATATTCTTCATTCATCTATCGAGTGTTCATAAATAAACAAAGAGCATCAATTACATAAAATTCATAAACCATAAGTGCAGGAATACCTTACCAGAAGACACCTAAAAAGAGAAGAAGCAGCTCACTCTCATCTAGAGTCTTACTCACTTTCCCTTCTTGTTCTCTCTTCTTTCACAGTTTCTCACTCGGCTCCACCCGTAACTCCCAACTCTTGGCCTTTCCTCTAGCTCCAGAGAGCTTATCTCTATTTCTCTCTAGGTAAATCTCTCTATGTCTCTCTTATTTCTCCAACAGCTTCCCATAAAATCTTTGTATGATCCCCATGATACCACCTAGCACTTCATAGGAGTTGTCATGTGTAAAAGAAGCCAACGAGGTGGAATTTCAAAAACTCACCTCATGGGCAGGAGAAACAAGTGGAACTAGTTGATCACAGGATCGACCAGTCCAACGTGGAGCTCACGAGTCAATCCTAGATCGACCTTTCCCACATTACTTATCCATCAGCTCGCCTCTGCCAATTTCTTCCATGCTAATTCAAAATGCAAAACAAACTCACAACAATTCCCATCAACAGAAAACAGAACAGAGAAGGAATATATCTGAACCGAACTCAGCATCCAAAACAATAATGCTCGGCAATGGAAGGTTGAGAAGCCAAAATGCAGGGAACCTTACCTCACACTGTTGCCGCCGGGCATCGGAGAAGACGTTGTCCAAATTGCTCTCGGAGGCTTTGCCTTCCGCCGAAGCCCTCACCCGAAAGAAACCCATTCCCTTGAAGCCGTCCCTTGCGCCCACGGTAGCGCCCCACCAAAGCCATCCCACAGCTCGCACCGCCCGTCGCGCCGTCGCCTGCTGCTCGCCTAACCCTTAGTCTAAGTTTAATTCCAGATATTACACATAAGGTTGTAGATTTTAAGTTAAATAGTTCTTTTCATTTATTTTGTTTCTTGTTAACTTAGAAAATATGGAGAGACGAAATCAAAACTACTGATTTCAACTTCAATAGTAATTTTTAGGGAATCCAATACCAGAAGATTTCATGAATTCTTGTATAATATGAATTCGCTTTACTTAGATGATCACCGCATCATGATTTTTAGTTCTGAAAAATATAGGTCATTCGATATAGTAAAAAAATTAATGCTTACCAAGTCATCTTTCTAATTTATATATTACAAATATTTATTAATTTCTCAATTAATATAATTGAAAGAATGCGAAACTTCAAATTTTATAAAATGAGTTATTTGAAGACAATGAACAATAAAGGCAAATTAATCACTTTTTAATTAAAATTTTTTTATAAACCATTATTATTTTAAAAAAAAGAATTTTTTTTTTTAATTTTAATAATTATTTGAACATAGAAAACAGCTTCTAATATAATGTTTGATGAATTACCATTTAAAAAAATATTTATTTAAGAGCATATCCCAAAGAACTAATTTTAATAATCCAATATTTATCCAATTTATGCCTTTTCCATGTTGTCATGCTTATCTTTTTGTCAGCTATTAGACTGATTCAGATAAGAACATCCCAATTTATCGAATTCTAGATATCCACGTCATTGTCTAGTCACTTTTGTTTTTTGGGTAATTTTCTTTTAAAAATGGGGGGAAAATATGGTTTGTCCTTTCACTCCATAAATAAAATAATTATTATTATAAAATTGATAAATAATAATAATAATAATTACTTAATGAATGTAAAATACTTTGTTTTTGAAAAACTTTCTAAGTATAAATTATTGTTTTCATCTCCTTTAGATAAAGGGAATGGACGGCTAAGGCTATAAAGACAATCAAAAAGTGAAGTATTATATATTGGGTAAAAAATATTTAAGTAGACAATTAGAGCATAATATTTGTGGCAGTTCATCCTGTGAAGATAAAGACGATTCAAGATGTTGTTGATGAGATGCACAATCCCACATCGTTTTGAGAGAATAAAAAGCAAATAGTTTATAAGTACAATATTTATTCATACCTAGTACAATGTGTTTTGGGCTAATTTCAATGACAAAATCGTATGGGTTTTAGTCTTAAAACAGACAATATTTTACTGTAAAAACTGAAGGACTCCACAATAATTACATGAAATTACCTAAAATAACACTAGAGTATCATTATGATAACGCACGTATTCGTCAAAAATTAAGAAACTCAAACCTTGTATTGAATTATATATATTTTTAAGTGTTGGCTGAAGTACTTTAATAAAGCTTCAAATTAAGGACCTTTAAATTGCCTAATGACACAATGAGTACGCGGGTTAAGAGAATGGGATTTTGTCTTCTTATTCATTTTTGTACACAGAGGAGATGATTTGGGTGGAATTTAATGCATGGACAGCACTAATTAATAAGGCACTAATACAAATATTTTTATTTAATATTTATTATCAAAGACAAGTTTTCTTTTTGTAGAGGATACAAGACAAAAATTCCTACGCAGCTAGATTGGGTGCTTGTAGGACTGTCCAATAAGTCAATTTTCTTTAAGCCCTTTAAATCTTCTATTTTATTGCAACATCTTCTATCTCAATATGTATATAAAGGAAGACAATTCTAATGTCCTTGCTACTTTCTTACTCAGAGATATGGCCATTTCTCTATCTAGAAGAGTGTTTTTGTGGTCTATCATTTTTTCTCTGCTTTTAGTCAGTTCAAGTGCGAATTCTCTCCAAGGGCTCCTAGCAAAACCGAAGAAGATTAGCGGGAAAAATTTGTTGCGTAAACTCGGATATGATTTTTCGCAGACTAAGTATCTTCAGATTGAACGAACAAGAGTTGTCTATACGCAGAGAAACTCGCCCGGAGGACCTGATCCACAACATCATTAACTACAGCTTACGGCTTGAGAAAATGACATTTTTGCTAGAGGATTATTAATCTTGGACCTTTTTCTTTTTTGGGAGATGCTTAGTGATTTTGAGCCTGAGTTTTGAACCTGTTGTGTAAGCACAAAGCATTTTTTCAAGTGAGTTTTGTAGGACTTTCAAGTGAGTTTTGAGCCTGAGTCTTGTCATTATCGAAGATGTTAATTTAGTGATTTTGAACTTTAGTTTTGAAATCAGAGATATTAATAATTTATGTTCGTAGCCATCAAGTTTGAATTTGTATTTCTCACAAAATCCCATTTGGGAATTTTATTGGTTGGACTCTTTTGCCTTGTAACAAAAGCCTACTCTAATCCCAGTTTACATCAATGGAGGTGATCATAATTCAAAAATATTATCCGTTCCCACTTTGATAAAGTAAAGGTCCGACTAAGTCTGTCCGGCAAACTTAATTCCCTTCTCGATTGAAGATTTGAGTTCAGGCTTCAGCTTTTCCAAACTTGCTTTCTCGTAATCTGATAGGGGACCCAAATCCATAACGAATCAACTCCATTCTTTCCAAGCCTCACCTGCAAGCGCCAAAAACCAATTAAAATTGTCAATCAAAACGTTTTGGGAATCACTCGAAATCATAGAAAAATTGATGCACCCATTCAAATGCAAACTACAAACAACCCAGGTTAATTAAACTGGTGTTTGCGAGGTTATAAGAGTGAAATACAACCTTTGAAGCGAAGAAAGGAAGTTCAGTGATGCTTGATTGAACAAATGAACACTCCACAACATCTGGTACGCCGTTTAATCCTTTCAGACAGTTATCAGCAAAAATGGCCCCGGCATAGCTGCAAGAATAATAGTGCAAAGTTAGTTCACTAAAATGCAGCCCTAAGAAACAAAGTCTTTCGCTGAAGCCCTCACCCGAAAGAAACCCATCCGCCCGAAGCCGTCCCGTGCACCGACGGTCACGCCCCACCGAAGCCATCCCGTAGCTCGCACCGTCCGTCGCGTCGTCGACCGCTGCTTGCCGGACAGCGCTTTGTCTTCGCGAAGAAGCTTCGGCCGCGAAGGAAAATTGCGAGACCGCGAATCGCTTCTCCCTTCGCTCTCTTTTCTCTTCTGTTTTTGGTTTTCCCCTTTTCCTTCGTTGAAATCGGCCACGACCTTTTTCTTAAATTCTCCCCCTCTTTTCTCAAAACCAAACCGGTTCAAGGAGAAAACCGGTTCAACCCCATTCATTTTATTTGAACCCCCTTCTTTTCTTCATTGGATATAGTAAAAAAATTAATGCTTACCAAGTCATTTTTCTAATTTATATATTACATATATTTATTAATTTCTGAATTAGTATAATTGAAATAATGTGAAACTTTAAATTTTATAGAATGATTTATTTGAAGATAATGAACAACAAAACAAAGGCAAATTAATCACTTTTTAATTAAAAATTTATTAGAAAATTGTTTTATAAACCATTTCTATTTTAAGAAAAAAACAAGAAGAAATTTTTTAATTTTTAAGGGAAAATGACAAATTAACCATCGCGGTTTGCGATCAATGACAAGTCAACCACTATCTTCTATTTTCTCACAAATTAACCACTGACGTATGGAAAAATAACAAAGCAAACACCGCTGTCACATTTGTCGTTAATAAGTTGATATGGACGCCGCAGCGGTCTGTGGAAAGAAGGCCAAATTTGGTTTGGACGCCGCTGAGACGCTGTGATTTCCTAGGATGCGGTTTGTTACTGAAAAATTTTTTGAACCCAAAATTGAGGTCATGGTTTGTTATTGGATTCGTTTTTTATTGCCTTTTAAGGCCGCGGTTTGTTATTTGATGGCAAAAATTTTTATTGCAGTTTGTTATTGGATTTGTTTTTTTATCGCCTTTTAAGGCCACAGTTTGTTATTTGATCGCAAAATTTTTTATCGCGATTTGTTACTGGAAAATATTTTTATCACGAAATTGAGGCCACTGTTTGTTATTGGATTCGTTTTTCATCGTTTTTGAGGTCGCAGTTTGTTATTTGATGGCAAAAAATTTTCTCACGGTTTGTTATTGGATTCGTTTTTATGGAAGAACCCTGCGGCATTCATCAGAGTGGGAATTTCAGAAACCGAAATTCAAATGGGAAATTCATAAACCGTAATCAGGAGCAGAAAGTCGTCTCCAGCCATAGTTCATGAGGTGAAAATTCTAAAAAAATCTAATTTTTATTCGATTTGCGATGGGTTTTTAAGAATTTGCTTCTCTCTTCTGCAGTACCTGGTGGAGGCATACGAAAATCAAGTTGCAGACAAAGAGAAGAAGAGGCTTTCTGCTCCGATTCCGCTCAACGAAGAGCCTAAATCCAAGATGACTCCCCCGAAAAGACAGTGGAACACAAACTGGTGGGAGCAATATTCGATATTGTTCCGAAGGGGAGTCAAAGAAAGAAGAAGGAAGAACGTTGCGACGTCCTTCCTAATGAACACCGCGGCGTCCAGATCAGCTTGTTAACGGTAAATGTGACGGCGATGTTTGCTTTGTCATTTTTTCATACGTCAATGATTAATTTGTTAAAAAATAAAAGATAATGGTTGACTTGTCATTAATCACAAATTATGATGGTTAATTTGTCATTTTTCTAATTTTTAATAATTATTTGAACATAGAAAACAGCTTCTATTTGAACATAAAAAAATATATTTATTTATGAGCATATCCCAAAGAACTAATTCTAATAATCCAATATTATTATTATAAAATAATTATTATTATAAAATTGATAAAAAAAAATTTTAATTAATGTCAATATGGAATCCGAGAGAAGTAACAAAATATTCCTGCAATTAATGTAAAATACTTTGTTTTTGAAAAACTTCCTAAGTATAAATTATTGTTGTCATCTCGTTTAGATAAAGGGAATGGACGGCTAAAGCTACAAAGACATACAAAAAGAGAAGTATTATAACTCAGGGTATAAAATGTTCTAGTAGACAATTAGAGCATAATAATTGTGGCAGTGAGACAATCTATCCTGTGAAGATAAACATGATACAAGATGTTGTTGATGGAGTGTACAATCTCACATTATTTTGAGAAAATAAAAAATAAATAGTTTATAAGTAGTGTTCATTCATACTGTTGAAAATAACGTTGAAATAACGAACGAGATTTGGAAAAAAGAAAGAGAAAACAGTGGACACTGAATTTACGTGGAAAACCCAAGACGGGAAAAAAACCACGGGCAGAGGAGAAATCACTATAAGAAATCGGTACAACGAGCTTTACGGCTCAAACATATATTTATAGATAAAGGAAACCCTAGTCATACGAAAATATGGAAACCCTAATCCCGCAGGAATTAGGAAACCTCTAATGTGGGCCAAACCGGCCTGGCCCAATTAGAATCCAGGTCACACTAAACGCTAACAATCTCCACCTTGACATGAATTCCACCCTATAAATATAACAATAGAAAACTTTAGAAAACCTCCTCTTCCACAAATGCCCCTGAGGGCGAAATCAGCAGCTAATACTAACCAAGCTCAAACAATGTTTGAACTTGGGTGTGGGCAAAGTCTTTATCATCATATCAGCAGGATTATCATGAGTACTGATTTTACTAACTGCAAAATCACAACGAGCAACCACTTCACGAACAAAATGATAACGAATATCGATGTGTTTCGTCCTCTCATGAAACATCCGATCTTTAGTGAGAAATATTGCACTCTGACTGTCGCAAAACACTGTGGCAATCTGCAAATCTCCATTGAGCTCACCAAACAAACCTTTTAACCATATAGCTTCTTTACAAGCCTCTGTAATAGCCATATATTCTGCCTCTGGAGTAGACAACGCAACGGTATCCTGTAAGGTAGCTCTCCAACTGATAGCGCAACCCCCAACTGTAAAGACATATCCGGTAAGAGATCTTCTCTTATCGATATCCCCCGCATAATCAGAATCAACATATCCAATAACAGGATCTCGAGTTCTTCCAAATTGAAGACAAGCATCACTAGTTCCCCGCAGATACCTAAGAATCCACTTAACAGCTCTCCAGTGTTCCTTTCCTGGATTGGCCATGTACCTACTAACTGCATTGACTGCGTAAGATAAATCTGGACGCATGCATACCATAGCATACATGAGAGATCCCACTGCACTAGAATACGGAACTCGTGACATATAATTAATTTCATCATCTGAATGCGGACATAAGTCTGATGAAAGCCTGAAATGAGCTGCTAAAGGAGTACCAACAGGTTTAGACTTATTCATGTTAAACCTGCAGAGAACTTTATGAATGTACCCCCTTTAACTTAGGTACAATTTCCCAGATTTCTTATCTCTCTGTATCTCCATACCAAGTATTTTTTTCGCTGCTCCCAAATCTTTCATCTCAAACTCTTTACTCAGTTGTGCTTTGACCCTTCTGATTTCTTCAATATCTTTAGCTGCGATTAACATATCATCGACGTATAAGAGCAGATAAATCACTGACCCATTCTGACTGTTCTTTATGTAGACACAGCTGTCATAATTGCTCCTTCTGAAATCTTAAGCAAGCATGAATGAATCGAACCTCTTCTACCACTGTCTAGGCGACTATTTTAGACCACAAAGGGACTTATTCAAAGAACAAACATAGTCTTCTATTCCGAAGACTATAAAACTTTTAGGTTGCTGCATATAGATGTCCTCCTCAAGCTCTCCGTGTAAAAAGGCAGTTTTCACATCCAACTGCTCAAGCTCAAAGTTGTGCATAGCCACAACACCCAGCAAAGCTCGAATCGAACTGTGCTTAACCACCGGAGAAAACACATTAGTGAAGTCTACACCTGGAATCTGACTGTACCCTTTGGCAACCAAACGTGCTTTGTACCTGTCTTCTTCAACACCTGGTGTACCTTCCTTTTTCTTGAACACCCATTTGCAGTGAACCACTTTCTTTTCTTTCGGCAATTTAACTAAGTCCCATGTGCCATTTTTCTGAAGAGACTCCATCTCCTCCTGCATGGCGATCATCCATTTCCCTGAATTTTCTGAACTCACGGCCTCTGAATAAGAAGACGGTTCTTCACTAGAATCAATGCTTTCAGCGACACTCAAAGCATAAGCAACCAAATCTGCTTCACCATATTTCTTTGGAGGTCTAACCTCTCTTCTTGGCCTGTTTTTGGTTTAATGTCATAACCTTTTATTTCCATAACATTTTTGTTATAAATGTGTTATAACTTAAATGTGCCAAGTGTTGAAATATGGTGAAAAGACTTTTGATTTTCATAACACTTTTATAAATGTAATGAAGCATTTATAGGGTTTTTCTCTAAATGTCATAATGGCCATTATGGAGAAATACCACTATAAATAGAGGTCTAACCTCATTAGATGTGAGTTGAAAGAAATTGAAGAAAAAGTTGAAGTTGAGGTAGAAATCCATTTTGAGAGAAAAACTTGTGTCTTCCGTGTTGGTTTTAGAAAATTGTTTTCTAAATCCAAAATAGATCGTCTCATGTGTTGAGAATACGATCTATCATAAATTGAGTGTTATCTTGTTTCGTTCATCACGCCCACACGTGCTTATTCGAGGTAAGGAGGATTGGCGGAGAAGATCGACGGTTGATTTAGTACCCGTGTGAAGTGAGCTACAAAGGTAACATTTTTTATTTTTTTAGATTAGATCTAAATACATATTATTATTAATATATTATAATAACGATCTATTTTTATATTCATGATAAAATTGTTTTTTTCATGATATATAGGTTACGCACATTACCGTTGTTGTGAACATCGGTAATTCTGCCGTGTGAGGGAACCTAAAAACCAACACTTTAAATGCAACTTACTAATCAGAGTTTTATGCATGCACAATTCTTCCAACTTTGTCCATATTTCAGCAGCAGATTTTGCATTCATGACATCCTCCAAAATCGCATTTGATAAATGAAGACGGATCACAAATAATACTTTCCTGTCCCTCAATAATTTTTCCTCCTCGTTCAAAGATGCTGGCATATTATCGAACCCCAATAATGTATTGTCCAATTCCATTTGAGCAAGAACATCCCGTATCTTTTTACCTGCCATATTAGAAATCTCGTATTCCGATCCAACATCGGAATTTCATATTTCATCGAAGTCATCCCCAAAATTCAAAATTTTCTCCCAAAAATCTGACAGAATATCTGCACCAAAGTTGTAGCCCCCAATATTGCAGAATAATCCGATTATCTCAACCCAAATATTTTTAGAAATAATTTCACCAAAATATTCAGAAATAATCAAAGCAATATCAACTTTCTGCAATCAAAAAATCCAAAATTTGTCACCCCAAAAATTTCCACTGTTTTCAATCGGCTAAACGGATCAACGGATTCGTCGACGGCGGACTGATCGGCCACCTCTGTTCTTCCTCGATTTGGAAAGGCCGACGGCGCGGGAGAGTGGGTCGACGTCGCTCCTTCTCTGTTCTGTATCGACGAAACGGCGACGGGTTTCCGTCTTCGGCCGACAGTTGATCGACGGCGCGGGCGCTTCGCTGGACAGAACGAACGGCGATCTCTCCCCAGATCTGGATCGACGGGCGGCACTGTCTTCGGCCGACAGTATCAGTTCTGTTCGGCGACGGTCGACAACGCGAGACGGATTCTGTGCTGCGGTTCTTCGCTGGCTCTGTTCTTCGCTGGAGAAGAAGCAGATCGCGGCGCTTCTGTTCGTCGCTGGAGAAGAAGACAGCTTCGGGTAGGGCAGGTTTCACGGGCAGCAGCGGGCAGCCCTAATTTTTTTTTTCTTTTTCAATTTATGATTTCCAAAATCAAAATCACGAACTCGTTCCACTTACGATAAATCAAAAAACCTCGATTTTCAGAAACCTTCAACTTCCTTTTAATGCCAATTGTTGAAAATTGATATAGAGAATCTGACCTGGAGTTCTGATACTACCAATTGTTGAAAATAACGTTGAAATAACGAACGAGATATGGAAAAGAGAAAGAGAAAACAGTGGACACTGAATTTACGTGAAAAACCCAAGACAGGAAAAAAACCACGGGCAGAGGAGAAATCACTATAAGAAATCGGTACAATGAGGTTTGCGGCTCAAACATATATTTATAGATAAAGGAAACCCTAGTCATACGAAAATATGGAAACTCTAATCCTGCAGGAATTAGGAAACCTCCAATGTGTGTCAAACCGGCCTACCCCAATTAGAATCCGGGTCACACTGAACCCTAACACATACCTAATACAATGCATTTATGGTTAATCCCAATAACAAAACCGTACGAATTTCAGTACTAAAACGGATAATATTATATTGTGAAAATCAAAGGACTCCATAATAATCACATGAAATTACCTGAAATAACACTAGGATATTATTATGATAATGCACGTATTGGTTAAAAAATTAAGAAACTCAAATCTTGTATTGAATTATTTTTCATAGAAGTGTATATATATATATATATATATAAAGTGTTGGCTGCAGATACTTTAATAAAGCTTCAAATTAAGGACCTTTAAATTGCCTAATGGCATATTGAGTATAATTAAGACTTAAAAAAATGAGATATAATGAGATATATATATATATATATTTTAAAGTGTTGGCTAAAAAAAGATACTTTAATAAAGCTTCAAATTAAGAACCATGAGTATACTTAAGACTTAAGAGAATGAGATTTTGTCTTCAAACTAAGGACCTTTAAAGTGCCTAATGCACTAAGAGTATGGGAATTTGTCTTCTTGTTCATTTTAGTACAATAAGGAGATGATTTGTATGGGAATTTAATGCAGGGAAAGCACTAATTAATAAGAAAAATAAAAAGGCACTGATACGAATATTTTTATTTAATATTTTTTTTATGAAAGCAAGTTTTCTATTTGTAGAGGGTACAAGACAAACATTCCTACGCATCTAGATTGAGTGATCGTAGAACTTTCCAATAAGTCAAAAATGCCCTTTAAATCTTCTATTTTATTTCAACATCTTCTATCTCAATATGTATATAAAGGAAGACAATTCTAATGTTCTTGCTACATTCTTACTCACTGCAGAAATACGGCTGTTTCTCTCACTAGAAGTGTGTTTTTGGGGTCCATTATTTTTTCTCTGCTTTTGGTCAGTTCAAGGGTGAATTCTCTCCAAGGGCTCCCAGCAAATCCGAAGAAGATTAGCGGGAAAAAATTGTTGTGTAAACTTAGATATCACTTTCCACAGAGTAAGTATGTTCAGATTGGAGAAACGTGAGTAGTCTATTCGTTCAAATTAAGGACCTTTAAATCAAGTTTTCTACGATTTTGAGTGCTACCCAAAACGTTTGATTGACAATTTTAATTGGTTTTTGTCGCTTGTAGGTGAGGCTTGGAAAGAATGGAGTTGATTCGATTATGGATTTGGGTTCCCTATCAGATTACGAGAAAGAAAATGTGGAAAAGCTGAAACGTGAACTCAAATCTTCAATCGAGAAGGGAATTAAGTTTGTGGGTCTGACTTTACGCAACAAATTTTTCCCGCTAATCTTCATCGGTGTGAGCTGTGGAATGACTTCGGTGGGGCTCGACCGTGGGTGCAGGGGACGGCCTCGGGCGGAAGGAAAAATTTATAATATTATAAAAATAAATGGATTTATTTTCATTTTTTAATTTTAATATTATAATATTAAAATATATTCTGAGCAGGAGCAGATTCGGTGGAGCAGGTGCGGTGGCTCAGCTCTTTGTTCCATTGAATGAGTTAATCAATTTGTAGGTGAATATTAAAAAGAAACAAGTTAAAATGAACAAAAGTAATATAGTGAATTTGTGGAGATTCAATTTGGCGTTAGCATAAAAGATCAAGCTTCAACCTTTATGTCAGATTACCATGTCATCTCATTGAAAATTATTATATCAAATGCATTAATGAAGAAGTTGACGGTGTGAAAGTGAGGAGAAATTTTCTTATTAATTTTCCCTAGCAAATTGAGCTTATTTGACATTGATTCTATTTGTGTTTAATTTATTTATTTTATTGAATTTTTCATGGATGGCGGAACTAATCAACGAGCTTGGGAAAAATGGTCAACCGATGAAACAGAGCATTAAGTAGCAAAATTGATGGAAGAAGACATCGGAGCTGCAATGCCATTGCTTCAATCCAAGGCTCTATGCATCATGCCCGTATCATTCGTTAGCTTCAGCAATTTTCAGAACCCACCAACTAGATACTCAGATGACCATTAAGTTAGAATCCGACGCGCCATAGTCATGGATTCCAAGAGTGTTTTCGTTGTAATTCACATCCTGTAATACTCTCTTTTCCATAAGTTCGCAAGAAAATGAGTCCTTTATCTCTATCTCCTCAATCTTTTAAAAGAATATATTCATCTAAAATTACCCACGAATTTCCTCAATTAAAATTACTCAATAACGTGATATTCCAAAATGTGACGCTAGCTTAGAATATATTCATCCCAATATGTCTAATAACACCTCAACTGTACATATTCATTCTGTAATTACTTAACCAACCTAAGTTCAGTGTATTCCGAATTCACCGGTGAGCAAATATAATTATATTGACAACTATAAATCCATGTACACGGCCGTAACCAGTTCCATAACAATCAGAGAGCATAAACAACAAAACTTCTTCAACATCATTCATTTATCTTTTATCCTTAACCTAACATTTATATGGGGGCCAACACCATGGCTTAATCAAACAATAGGGAGCAGTTTAAAACCAACATAGCACAACATCCAGCAATAACCAATAAGCCGTAAGCAAAACAGAGAGCAAAATCCCCAAATAACAGAATAAGCTTAACATCCAAAGGCATCACAAAGCTTAACCAAACAGTGCACTATATTTTTCATTCGTCTATCGAATGTTCATAAACAAACAGAGAGCATCAATCACATAAAATTCATAAACCAGAAGTGGAGTGATACCTTACCAAAAGACACCCAAAAAAAGAAGAAGCATCTCACTCTCATCCACAGTCTTCCTCACTTTCCCTCCTCTTTCTCTCTTCTTTTAGAGTTTCTCACTCGGCTCCACCCACAGCTCCTAGCTCTTGGCTTTTCCTCCAGCACCAGAGAGCTTCTCTCTATTTCTCTCGTGTTAAATCTCTCTCTGTCTCTCTTATTTCTCCAGCAGCTTCCCATTAAACCTTCATATGATCTCCATAATCCCACCAAACACTTCATAGCAGTTGTCATCTGTAAAGGAAGCCAATGTGAAGAAATTTCAAAAATCACCTCACGAGCAGGAGGAACAAGTGGAACTAGTTGATCACAGGATCTACTGGTCCAACGTGGAGCTCACTGTTAGCCTAAATGCGTTAGACTTAGTTTATTTGATGTTGAATGTTTTTTTAGTGAAATAATAAATTGTTTATTGTGTTCTTATTGATTATAGCCTAAATGGCTTAATCATAATAGTTATATGTATATTTATTGGAAATACCCTCAAAACGGGTATTAAAGTGTGCTAACATGTTTTATGTAAGTCCATGTAGTGAATACATATTATTTTGGGACTTAGGAAAATAAAAAAAAGTTGAATGGAGTTGTTGTGGTCGTGTAAAATGGAGAAATGGTCGACCAAAACTGGGTTTTGGTCTTCTGGTCGTGACGCGGTCAAAGGTCTGGTCATGGGATGCAATCAAAACACAACACAGATTGCTCATGATTTTTTTTGGTCGAGAAGCGGTCGAGGTTGGCAATAGAAAAGTTTCACATATTTGTCCGAGAGTTTTCGATCGATATGCGATCGGAGGAAGCAGTCGAGGTTGGCAATCGAAAACATGGACAAATTGCTTATGGAGTTTTGATATCGTTTTTCAGACGCAATGTGGTCGAGGACCTGGACGAGAGAGGCGACCGAAAAATCAAGACAGTTTGCTTCTGTCTCAATTTTGGCATTTTTTGGATGAGATGCGGTCGAGCTTCCAAGCAAGTCATGCGACCAAAAATGCACAACATACACAACAACTAGTTTCTAACGGTCGGATGTAGTTGACCGAAATGTAGTTGACCAAAAAGAAGTGGTCGACCGAATTTAGCTGATGTCTATATATAAAAGACACTCAAAAGCTCAAATTAACCAACGAGAGAAGTAGCAAATCTCTGCCGAAATTTATACTCAACTTCTTTAGTATTTTAGTGAGCTTGTAATCCAATTCTTCTCATCCCAAAACTTGAGTTTTCTATTTGGGAGAGTTTGGAATAGTTAGATTGTGTTTTCAATTTCTCAATCACACGTGTACTCTAAAGTAAGGGTGACTTCCTACGAATTCGTCAAACAAGGGTGACACCTCGTAACAGTCAAGATAAAAGGGTGACACTCGCAATAGTCAAAGGAAAGGATGACGCCCCTTAACAGTTAAGATAAAAAAGGCGACGCCCCGCAATAGTCAAAGGAAAGGGTAACGCCCCGAAATAGTCAATTGTAGGTTTGTTTGACACCCGTAAGTCAAACATCGTCAACCAGGGACGTTGAACGGATTAGGGATCTCCAAGGGATTCTTGGAGCGCAAACGTAAGTGGAGTTGCCGAATCGCGCGAACAAACGTTGTGTGCAATTCTCTAACCTTTACTCCTTTACTATTAATGCTTTAATTAAATGATTTGTATACATTAAATCACATAGAGTTTAGGTAATCAAATATCGCACAAAAATATTAGAACACTTAATTGACCCCCACCCCCTTAGGTTCATATCAATCTTTCAATTGGTATCAGAGCAGTTAATTAAAATTTTTGTGTAATATTGTATATATAGTATAGTTTTGCCTATTTGAATTGAATTTCTTGTTGAAATATTTTGTTAATAAATTTGATTAAATTTCTAGCTTGTATAAATTGTTATGGCTTTGAATATGCATAATGAAGGTCAATCTACATTTAGACCTCTATATTTTGATGGTAGCGATTATGCATATTGAAAAACTAGGATGAGAATTTATATTCAATCCAGAGATTATAATATTTGGAAAATTGTTGTAAATGAGCCTTACATTCCGCTTAAACTTGAAAATGGTTTGAATGTTCCAAAATTGGATGACGAATATTGTAATATTCTGAATTTTTATAATGGAATTTAAAAATGATAAATTAGAAAATAACTGAAATATTCGAATTAGTCGAATAAATTATCGGGATATTACTCATGACGTTGCTAATGACGTAATTAATATTGCAAATTATTGGAAATAAAAATTGAGGTTAAATAAAGTGGGATTCATTAGAATTAATACGTAATGATTAAAGAAATTAATTAATTAAAGGAAATTAAATTAAATGGAAAAGTGATTAAATGAAAATGGGAGAGTAAGAGAGAGTAATTGAGTAATGTAAAGATTAATTGAAGGAAGAGTGAATCGGTTCCTCCTGAACCGGTTTCATTTAAGAAAATGCCCCGAAGGCCATTTCCATTTGAGAGAAAATGAGACAGAGAAAGGGGGAGATCGGGCGACGAGCGACTGGCAATTTTGGTGTCAGAGCTCAGGCGACGACCGGCTAACAGAGATGACGACGATGAACTGGGCTCCCTCGCAGCGTGCACAAAGTCCGACTTCTGGCGTGATGCAGCGAGCTAGGGCTCGGAATGTCCGAGCTAGTGACAAGGCGAGCAAACCGGGAGGCTACGTTTCTCTTTGTGGGTGTCCATGATAAGTGATTCAATGGTTAATTTTGAGTATCTCGACTCTGAAACGAACGATTCAGTGAGCAAATTGGAGATGGCAGGGGAGGGAGAGTCGTGACCCGTGCGCGCATTGGATTGAACCGGAGCTGGTTCTCTTCACCGCTTCTCTGGCAATTTCCACGTAATCCTTCGGTGAATGCTAAGGACTTTCCACGTGTGGGTGATGTGTTTGATTGCTAAGTACAGAGGCTTGACAGTGGAGAATAAAGACAGAGTTCCTGTGACAGAAGAGAAGTGGGATTGTGATGCTTTGGAGCTGTGAGTCGCGTAAGGAATTGTGAGGGAGTGGAGGCTTCCTCTCGGGTGCTTTGGTGATGGGCAGTTGTGAGGTGTTGTCTGTATTGAAGGGAATTCTCTGGTGAGAAATGGAAAGGCCAAATGACAAGAAGAAGAAGAGGACAGGTTCTCTCAGGTTTAGTGAGCTACTGTTTTATTGTTTTCAAATTCTGAGTGAAGCTGGAACCTCGGGTGATGGCTGGTAAGTGATGTTCTTCACTCTTAATTTGAGTTTTATGAATTATGTTGCATTGTATACTCTGTTAAGCCTTAGAAACTAGGTCACTGTCTCTGTGTTGTATTGGATAATGGTTGGTATTAGTGGGCTGAAGCTGAAGCTGTACACCTTAATAATTTGAATGGATTATTGGACGTTCTGTTGTGTTGAAGTTCTGGTTTTTGGATTAGAAGTTCTGTTTTTGGATTAATGATAATTTGATGAATTGTTCTGCCCATTGCTATCTTGCTTAGATATTGAGGGTTTGTGTCATTGGACTTTGTTAGTTTCTGTTGATGGTCCATATAAAGGTATTTGTTCTGTCAATTGATGGTTCATATAATAGAACTATGACTTGTTAATCTTTGTTATGGTGGGTGTCATTGGTTATTACGAAATGTGGCTGTGTAAGGTAGAAATGTTAATTGTTTGTGCAAAGATAGAGAAGTATGTTATGATGATGGGATGAGATTAATAGTTATTGGTTAAATTGTGAACGAAAATAATGTCTTGTACATCATTGTTGGCTATAAGTCTTGAATGCTTAAGGATATATGAAGGCGGCTTTATAAAGTGTTCACTCGGTAATTTCATGTTAAAATAGGCAGTAAATGGTTTTCTACTCTGCTGTGGAAGATATGGTTTCACGATAAACTACTATTCAAGTTTGTAAAGTTACTTTATCATGGCACATTGATGGAATGAGCAACATTGTGGGTTAAAACTATTACGTATCTTAAGGTCTAGGAATTAGTATTGTGTTACTAGGAAATGAAAATGGGATTAATTAAGTGTTAAAGTTTAAGGGATTGTTCTTAATGAATAGTTATTATGGTTTTAAAGGTACAAAGAAAAGAGAAGATACAGAAATGAGCTATAGACGCCAGGTAAGTAGATACTTACTGAGTTTGGTCTTTGGACCCTACATTGCAAGAGTTAGGATTGCATGTTATGTGTTCTTTTAATGATATGTTTATTAGACATTCGTACGATCATATAGGACTGTAGGTATTCATAGGCATATTGCATGACATACCTAATATATGTAAATAGGTATGTGGGGATTCGGGAGGATTGGGAATGGTTGTCGTGGTGACACCCGTATTGGAGTGCCTACTTCCACTTAGGGAGCGGTGAGGTATGGTTAAGCCACGGGAATCGTAAGATTCTCAATTCTCTTGTTCTGAAATCCCTAATGTCTTCAACAAAAGTGAATGGGTATAACTCGTGGTGACACCCCGATTGGTGTGTTTTCTCATCGAAAATACGGTTAAGCCATGAGGCCTAGACTTACCCATCGCCCCAAACTAACGGATGAGATACGGATATCCTCTGTAATGAATTGCATGAACATGCATCATATTTGCCTTTCGTTTTCTTTTATCACTTACTGAGCATTAGGCTCATTAGTTAGGTCTTGTGATGTAGGTACGTACAAGAAACAGGTGAACATGTCAAAGACAGTTGATGAAGGACTTGCACGGGTGAATCTTGTGGCTAGCTGGGCTCAAGAGTTTTAAAAGGAAATTGTTTGTAAAAGTGTTTGTATATTATTTAATATTCTTTAATGGTTTTAATTCCACTGCGTTTTTATAAAAGAATTTTATTACTTCTTCTGCAAAATGTTTTAAGTAAAGAGTTTTAACAATCGGTTTTTTAAGAAAAGTTTCACTTTGATTTTATAAAAGAAGAAGTTTTAAATTTCACGCGATTTTAAAGTAAATAAAAACTGGGTCGTTACAAATATAATGATATTGATATGCGTAAATTGAGCTTAAATGCCAAAGCTTTGAATTTATTATATTATGCTCTAAACCATGATGAATTTAATAGAGTACAAGGTTGTGATAGTGCCTTCAAAATTTGAAAATTATTTGAAATTACACATGATGACACTAATCAAGTAAAAGAATCTAAATTGAGCATGTTCATGATTACAAATTGTTTGCCATGGAAAAGGATAAAACTATTAGATCTATGCTTAATTGTTTTTCTAACGTTACTAAGAGTTTGGAAGTGCTTGATAGAACTTATCCCAATGAAGAGTTGGTGAGGAAAATCCTTAGATGCCTACCAAGGAAGTGGCAGGGCAAAGTGACAGCTATCCAAGAGGCATGTGATCCAGCCCGCCCGCTCGGCTCGTTACTGTAGCGGGCCGAGCTTACGAGAGGGCTCGCGAGCCTGGTGGGCTAGCCCGGTGAGCCCGCCCGCGGGCCAGGCAGTGTCAGGCGCCAACTTCTCCCTGTCGGCTGTCGGCGAGTCGCCGACTCCGCAATCCCCTCCCTGTGAAATCGCGTCGCTTGCGTGAATCTAGGCGAAGATGCGAACGCAGTTTACTGCGTGAATCGACGAACGTATTCTCTCCGACAGTCAAAAGACGTTGTCGGCAACGGTCTCCGACAGTCCAGACGTACTTCTCGGCGATTTTCAACAGTCCAGACGTACTTCTCGGGAATTCACAGAGACCGCGAGCTCGCGGTGTCTGATCACAGAGATTGCGAGCTCGGGGTGTCTGATCACAAAGACCGCGAGATCACGGTGTCTGATCACACCGCGATCTCTCGCGGTCGTTGACTCGTCGGGAATGCAGGACGACTTGCTGAGCTCTAAATTCCCTTCTCGCATCGTCGCGAGATCGTCTCTATCTCGCATCGTCGCTGCCGAGCCTCCGTTCTGAGCCCCCGTCGCAGGAACCGAAAGCCTCAGATATGAGGCAATTTCCGTCCCCTTTTACGGTTGCCGATTGCTTCTCTGTGAGAAGCTCTCACAGAGAAGCAACGGTTGGCAACGGTCCCGTAATCGTTGCCCCCGCCCCACCGCCCCACACCCCCCTACCTTTCCCTTTCCCTTCTTCATTTTTCTATAAATACCCCTAAACTACTTACAAAATTATCTACCAAATCTTTCTCTCAATCTCTACAATTTTTTTCACCAATCTCTCAATCTCTCAATTTCTCAATCTCTCAATCTTTCTCTCAATTTCAAAAGGTATATTTTATTTTATTTATTTTAATTTAATATGTATTACGAACTAACAAATTTTTTTTTGCAATTTTTGTAGGACTCGTATTCGTGGAGGTGATCACAACAATTGCATACCATTGTTGAGTAATTGGTGTGCGATATCATTTTATTTATTAATTGTTTCGCAGTAGTCAATTTTTTTAATTATGGATCCACGTGATTTTTTGCTTGACACTTTGTTGACACTAATGATGATATTGAGGAAATTAGGGGGGATAATCCCGCAATTTTAATTGGTCAATCATCTGCACATGTATCCACATTGTCACTTAGAAAAAAAATAAGTAAAACGTCGAACGTATGAAATCATTTTGAAATGAAAGATATTAAAATTGGTGAAAAAATAGAAAGTAGAGCACAATGCAAATATTGTATTAAACATTATGCATACGAATCCGGTAGTTCTACTAGCACACTTGGTAGGCATTATACAAAATGTCACTTACACGAGCAAGTGAGAGACCCTACACAAACACTCATAAATGCTAGTGGCAGTGGCAGTGGCAATTTTATGTATTCACTAATAAAATGAGAGAAGGAGTAGCAAAATATATATCACAATCTGAGGCACCTTTATCTATGTTTGATAGCGAGTTATTTGAAAATTTTATGAAAGATTATATTAATCCTAGTTTTAGACGAGTCCCTAGAAGTACGACGCGAAGTGATATTATTAAAATGTATAATAATATGAAAAATGAATTAATTGCGTTTTTTTCAAATGCTCAATCTATGCCTATTTGTATTACTTCTGATTTATGGAGTGCACCTAATGCTTTAGGATATATTGTCGTAACTTCTCATTTTATTGATGACTCTTGACAATTAAATAAAAGAATATTAGAATTTTATAGTTGTGAATATCGACATAGTGGCGTTACCATTTATAGATATATTGTTATAATTTTGCAAGAATATGCTATTATAGATAGAATTTTTAGTATTACGCTAGATAATGCTTCTGTTAACGATATTGCAATTCTTGAATTTAAAAAGTTATTTCAATTAGATACGGCTCATAATACTTTTTTTCATATGAGATGTGTTTGTCAAATTTTAAATTTAGTCGTTCGAGATGGCATGTCATTTATTTCGCATCATATTGAATCTATTCAATCTGCAATTTCTTATATTACTTCATCTAATACGCGACAACAAGAATATAAAGAATATAGTAAAGTTGTTCAACTTAAACCAAGAAAATTAAAAACCGATGTAGATACAAGGTGGAATTCGACTTATTTACTGTTAGAAAATGTTAAGTCATATTGGTTAGTTATTTGTGCTTTTATTAGTGAAAAAACAAAATATATTACTCTTGATCATAGTAGTTGCGATATTGCTAATTTATTTCTTGATTTTCTAAAACTATTTTTTGAAGCTACAAATGAATGTTCGGGAATTTATTATCCCACTACTCATCGTGTTCTCCCAATTTTTATAAAATTAATGGGTACTTTTACAAAATTTAGACAAAGAAACGAATTTTGTGCATTAATTGATAAAATGGAAAGAAAATTTAAAAAATATTGGCTTAACATACCTAATATTTTTTGTTTTGCATGCATAATGCATCCTGGATTTAAATTAAATGGAGTGTGTATAATGGTTGATAAAATTTCTTCTAATTTAGGTACTTCTTCTTCAATTAATGGTGCTCAATTAAAAAATGAAATTGAGAATTTATTTTCTTCTTATGAACTTAAATATTCTAATGTTACTTGTTCAATTCATTCTTCACATATGCATGTTAGTTCTAGTAGTGGTGCTTTGTGGTGAAGATCCATAAGATTTTATGGATGATATATTTAATCAAATAGCTAGCAATGTTCATTCTTATACTTCACAAATAAATGAACTCGATATTTATCTTAACACCTACCATCCCATTCCTCGCGACGATCATTTTGATATTTTGGCTTGGTGGAGAGTCAACTCTATTTCATTTCCTATTCTTTCTAGAATGACACGTGATCTATTAACACATCCGGTCTCTACATTAGCATCGGAGTCTGCTTTTTGTGCAAGTGGATGTGTGTACGATGATAAACGAGGAAGACTTGCACCAGAAATTGTTGAGACACTCATTTGCATGAAGGATTGGAATGACGCTGTGACGAGAGATCAACAACGAGAGGATGACATAATTGAAGAATTCAAAAATTTGGATGTCGAAGACTAAATTTTCATTTAAATTTGAAATTGTAATTTTCATTTTCATATATTTTCTTTAACTTGTAAGTTGTGTTTTGAAATTGTAATTTAAATTTTTATTTAAATTTGAAATTGTAATTTTCATTTTCATTTTAAAATTGTAATAAAAATATTTATTCAATTGAACAAAAATATTTATTCAATTCAATTATTAATTATAGTATTTTTACATCATAATAATAAATGTTTATTATAGTTTTAAATTGTATTGTAATACCCCGATTTTTGTAAATAGAATTAATTAAAGATAATCAAAATTTATTTGATAAGAAAATTGATTGGGGGAAATTGTTGGATAATTATTTTGGAAGCCAAATTGAAAAATTTTAATTGGACCGATAATTATCATCATTTGGAGAAAAGAAAAATTTAGAATTGGGATGAGAATAATTAAACGAAGAATTTAATTATTTAAAATAAAGTGAAACGAGGAATTGATTAAATGGAATTAGAAGAAATTAAATAAAGGGAAGAGATTATTTAGAATTAAAATTATTTAAAAGAAGGAGTGGAATTAAAGGGAATCGGTTCGGTTCAAGACTAGATTTTACGGGTCAATTGAAAATTGTATGGGGAGGATTTTTAAATTGGCCATTGGCCTCTTCGCTGGCGAACAAAACAGAACAGAGGAAGGGGGAGAGAGCGAAGGCGAGCTGGAGAAACGGGAAGACGATCGGAATGGGCGACGTCCGGCGAATGGGCGACGCTGTCCGACGGCATGGTAACCTCCTGGCTAGCAGCTGCGAGTGACGAGGAACGGCTGGTCAGAGTCGCGGCTAGGGTTCGAAGTCGGAGCTCCTGCGGGCATGCTTTCCGGCGTCGATTTGAGGTAAGCATGGTTGATTTCTTCCTTCTCCTTCACGTATTGTCGACCGGTTGTTGGCAGTGGCGATTTGGTGTGGAGAATGGCTGGTGCAGGGGATCGGTTCTAGTTGGTTTTTGTTGGTCCATCGAACCGGTTTGTTTCTCCTTCTCCCGAAACGATTGCAACTTTCCAGCGTGGAGTTTGGTCATTGGACCACCTCCTTCGAATGGTGTGATATCCCGTCATCTTGGTCGTCACTGGTGGTCTCCTGTCTATAAATCGAAATGGATAGTGATGAATGCTGGAGTTGGAAACGTGAAGGAGAGTGCAGGAGTGAATGGGAAGCTGGCTGTGTAGAGGGTTGCGAGACAGTGTGTGATTTGGGAGGAGAATTCGTGAAGCTTCTCGGGTTGTGCTCTCGGCCTCCTTTTGGTCTTCAGGTATTCAGACTGGACTTTGCAAATGAGTTAGAAATTAATTATGTTATCATGTTGGCTATTGAGATTTGGAATTTATGTTTGGAATATTTTGGGTTATGGATGTGGGATGTTCCCTGTTTTCTGGTTGTGCCCTGCTGTTGGGCTGTAAATTGGTTGTATGTTTTGATTATAATTTTGATAAAAGGAGGATGTTGGCAAGGATAATGCATTGATGGTGGGAATTGGCTCAGTTGGTTTTGAATGTCTTCTATATTTACTGTTTCTCAATTTGGATAGATTAAGTTGATATTGGCTATAAGGAATATATGTTGACTTGAAATGTAATAATGGCTTAAGTGAAGAAAAATGGATTCGTTGAGTCGTTGTGTGGATGATACTCTGTTAATTAAGTTTATTATTTTGATAGCTTGTTGCCTGATATGAAATGCTATGAATGAAATAATCTATTGGTTCTCAGAATGATATTGATGGATTGAAGTGATGTGTAGCATGTCATTGTTCTGTGATTTGAACTTTGTCTGTTTGATGGGTGTTGGTTTATTACTCACATATTAATAATAGATTGGTTGTTCAAATGTTAATAGGTTGTTTAGTGAATGGAAGCATGAATACGTTGGGATTGGTTTTAGTTGCTGAAGATATTATGCCTGTATGTTGGATTAAATTCATGCACTGTGAGAATTAAGTTAAGTATTCTGCACGTTAATACACGCTCTGTACATTTTGATGAATTATCTACAGCCTTTCTAATCAGATAAAAAGGATAAATAAATGTGCTGTGTTGGCTATCGTTTGAATAAAAGGAATTAATGGTTCTCTACTCTACTGTGGAAAATATGGATTTGTGATAAAATACTATTCGGTTTTTGTAAAGTAAATTCTTTATTATCAGGTCACATTGATGGAATGAGCAACTATAGATGGTTATTGCTATTTTCGTTGCACATGTTAAGTTACTTAAATGCTTATTGCAAGGTTGCTAAGTAACTAATCTTGAATAATTGGAATTACTAAGCATTAAGGTTTATGAAAATTCGGTGGCCAATAATTATTAGTTAATTATTCAATGAAAATAATTAAACGAAAATTGTGAAATGAACTTACAGAATGACCATATAAAAGTTAAGGTTTATAATTAGTAAATATATTAGTAAATATATATTAATTATTTTGAAGGTATTAATTAGAAAAGAATAGAGTGTCAAACGCACCACGAACTGCAGGTAAGTGATACGCATGTGCTTTGGTCCTTAGGGCCCTACATTGCAAGACATAGGAGATGCATGTTTCATTGTTTACCGCTTTCCTAGCATGTTTTGTTGTTTACAGTTTTAATAGCATGTTTCATTGTTACAGTTTTTATAAACATGATCCATGAATTGTATGTTGGTTACGCTATTAAATTCTTATAATAGAGAATGTATGCATTCACGAATATCATGCATAATAGTTTTCAAAAGATACGAAAATGGTTTCCATACATACTTTTGAAAGGAAAATAAAGAAGAAACAAAACGATTACAAAATGACAAGAAGGAAACAAAGAAGAAACGAGACAATTGTGAAACGTAAAGAAATAAACGTAAATGGGTGTGACGAGATGTGAGGTTGGGTTAGCCGCTCCTCCTCGTCAAGTTTAGACATCTCTAACACTTTCAAGATAAAGATAAACATAAACGGGGTCGTCTGGGGATATGAGGTTGAGTTAGTCACTCCTCTTCGTCAAGTTTAGACATCTCCAACGCCTTTCAAGATTAAGACACACAACAAACATAAACGGGGTCGTCTGGAAATGTGAGGTTGAGTTGACTACTCCTTCTCGTCAAGTTTAGACATTTCCAAACGCCTTTCAAGATAAAGTAAAGATAAAGAAAACAGGGTCGTCTGGGGATGTGAGGTTCGCCTCGTCAAGTTTAGACATCTCCAATGCCTTTCAAGATAAAGTAAAGCAACGATCAAATAAAGAAAAGAACAATAAAGTAAAGTCAAAATAAAGTAAAGTTAAGATCAAGAAAACGGTAAAAGAAAATACAGAAGAGAAACATAAACGGAAAACAAAAAGAGATTTAAAAGCTGCATGACATGTGCATCATACCTTTTTATTTTATATCACTTACTGAGCCTTAGGCTCATTATCTTGGTCTTGCGGTGTAGGTACACGCATAAGAGAACAGGTTAAGAAGCAGTTAATGAAGGATTTGCACGGATAGAACTTGTGGCTGGTTGGGCTAAAGAATTAAAAAGAATTTATTTGTAAAAGAATTTGTAAATTATTTAATATTCTTTAATGTTTTATTTTAATTCCTGCGTTTTCATAAAGATGATTTTATTACTTAAGTTGAAATTGACAAATGTTTTAAGTAAAGAGTTTTAATGATCGAGTTTTATAAAAGAAAAATACTCTGATGGTTTTATAAAAAGAAAAATTTTAAATTTACACGATTTTCAAAGTAAATAAAATCGGGTCGTTACATGTATAATATTGAAAATAATTTATAATATATTTATATAAGATATTATTATTTATGTATATTTGGCTCGTTAGGCTCGGCTCGTTAAGGCTCATTAGGCTCAGTTGGCTCGTTAGGCTTGTTAGGCTCGTTAGGCTTGGCTCGTTAGGCTCGTTAGGCTCGACTCGTTAAGCTCGGCAGGCTCGACGAGCCAGTCTTTTTCAGGCTCGGCCGGCTCGGCTCGGCTCGGCTCGGCTCGTTAGCCACCTCTAGTTCTAATGATGGAGGAACTCATCGGTTCCCTAATGACGCAAGAGATCACGTTAATGAAGAACAAGGAGGAGAAACAAAAGGAGAAAGGAATTCCACCAAAGACCCTAGCTTTCAAAGCCTTCTCAAGCTCTAAAAATGATTCTAAGGAAGAGGATGACTCTGGAGAAGAGAATGAAGATAAAATGAAGAGTTAAAGCTCCTCACCCGGAAGTTGGACAAATGCCTTCAAAGGAAGAAGGAAAAGGGGAAGAGAGGTATAGTGTGCTATCGATGTGGAAAGCCTGAATATCTATCCACCGAATGCCCTAAGGCAAGGAAGAAGCCTAAAGCCTAAAAAAAAAAGCTTTCAAGGTCACACAGGATGATGGCGATGACTCTTCTTTTGAGATTGAAGAAGTCTCTCGCATTTGCTTCATGGCCAATGAGGAAAAGGTATACACTTCTTCTAGCGATCCCGATAATGATAATGATGATAATGATTTGCTAGATGCCTTTAATGAATTACTTGAAAGTTTTAATGAGCTTAAACGTAGATAAAAATTGTTGAAAAAGGAAAATAACAATTTGATTGAAAATCATGCTAATTTGACTAAATCTTTTGAGAATCAAATTATTGATTGAAAGAACATGAATGAGGACTTGAATGCTACAATTAAATCTCTTGAGATTGATATTAGTGAATTAAAATTGAGAAATGATGATTTAAAATCTATTGTGCTTAAATTCACTAAAGGTAGCAAAAATTTTAATATGCTCTTAGGTTCTCAAATGGTTACTTTTGACAAGGCTGGTATTGGCTATCAACCCTTTACTAAAAAGAAAAGTTACAATAATTTTTTTGTTAGCCCATCTATATATAATGGTTGTAATTGTGTTGGACATATATCTTTTATTTGTCCATTAAAATTTAATATTAATTTAAAATCTAATTTGAACTCTAAATTTGTGTGGGTTCCTAAATGAACTAAACCTATAACAAATGGAAGCAAAAAGATTTGGGTATCAAAGAAACCAAATTGACTTTTGTTGTCGGTTGGAGATTCTCTCAAGAACTTGAAGGAAATGGATAATTGAGTATCCAACACAAAAAGGGAGAAACTTCAAAAATGTGCCTTCAATGCAACAAATATGAAAATGCATTCTATCATGAAGGTACATAATTAGATTTGACAATTGACTTAATTTATTTTTCTATTCTTGATTTGGATTGAATTGATAGTTATGCATAAAGGTTGAAATTGTTTTTGATTAATATTAATTCTATTTGATTGAATTCTTTTTGGTATCATTAGTTTATTATTTCTTCAAATTTGTATCCTTAAGTTGAAATTTTTATTCTTTCTTCAATTGGTATATTTTTTTTTGTTTGATTCCAACAATTGGCATCATAATTTGTATATGTTAAAGGATTGTTGGATATTTGATTTTGATGATTTGTTTTCCCCATTAGATTGAATTTGTTTTGTGATGAAGGGGGAGAGATAATTATTTAGAGATTATTGTTTTGTTTTGATTATTTGGAGCTTCCCATAAATTTAATATCGTTAATTGATGTACAGGGAGAAAATAAAATTGTTTGATTTTGATGCTTATTTCCCCAATTTCTATAGTATGCATATTGACCAAAGGGGGAAGGATTTTTGTATTTGAATTTCAATTGGTATCAATAATTTTCTTTTGACTTGAAATCTTTTAATTGGTATCAATAATTGTCTATAGTTTTTGAACTTTAACAATTGATATTTATCTTGAATTTCAATCCCCAATGTTTTGATTATGGGCATTGATTTAGGGAGAGATAAATGATTTTGACTTGGATATTTTTTAAAAATAGATTACTTCAATTGGTATTTTTGAGTTTGGATTTTTAATATAACTATTGTTATCAGTTAGTCTATTTTCTTTAGTTGGTATCTCTTTAAAATTGTCTTCTTTTTGGTATCATTGGACTTATTTTTTTTAAAATTGGTATCATTTTGAAATTGTTTTGTTTTGGTATTATTGAGATTATTTTTCTACAATATGTATCTTTTACATATTTTAATTTGGTATCATTATATTCCCCACCTGTTTGTATTTGTGCATAGAGATAGAGGAGAAATTTTTTTTAACTTGCATCATCCATTAAAATTTTCAATTGATATTTTATTTATTCTTGAAAATGGATGGTTCTTAATGATTTGTTTTCTTCTCATACATGCATGTTGACAATCTTGCAGGGGGAGAAAATTATGAGTTGTTTAAATTGCTCAAAGGGGAGAGATATTGGCTAAATTGTGAAAGATCCTCATACTTTGTTTGTGTATTAACATAGGGGGAGAGAAAATTTTGAATTGATATTTTAATTTTGAACTTGGTATCTGTGACGCCCCGCGTCAATTTATTTAACTTTTTCCTTAAAATTACCGTGTCAAAATTTTCTTTTTAGTTGTTTAAAACAAACGAGAGTAAATACTTAAGGCAAGCAAGTAAATCTAAAATGAATGGTTAAATCAGAGTAAAAGAAGAAACATAATTAAATTCAAAATACGATTTGAAGGTTAAAGTAAGTCAATAGTTTTAAAAACAATGTCTCTTTTCAAGCCATTTCAAAATAACGTTTTTCCTTCTTGTAAGCCATAACCCTCTCAGGTCGATTCAGCTGGAGAACCCACAAGCTCAACGAGAAATGCCTCCTCCTCTGCTCTTGAAATCATTACTTCCTGACAATTTCCTACATCACAAGCAAACTGTGAGCCTAAGGGCCCAATAAGAAATGAGGTATGCAATATGATGTATGTCTCTAACTTATTATATCAGAATGAGTCCCACCCAAACTGTTCATTTCTTTCCATTACATTCATTACTCGTACGTCGAGCTAGGATATTGGAAGAATCTGTGATAGAAAGAGTAGTCTCTTGTCGGCTTCTAACCACCTAGGATAAACAAGCTCTCGCGACCAGACAAGGGAATGACATAATTCTTTCGAGTGTACTTAGTTAGATCCGAACTACCCCTCCATTCCCCAACTCCCCTTTTTCTTTTTTCATTTATTTTCTTTATCCATTTTCCTCATGTAAATGCATTTGAACACCAACTCAAACATGACATTTCCTACTTGTTTCTATTATCATGATGCATGTTAATGCGAAACAATAAATGCAATAGCATATCAATATTACAGTAATGAAATGAATCCAACTAAATTAAATCGAAGCAAAATGACACAATACCAGGAATAATGAGCTAACATGAGATACTAACATGTGATAACAATTATCATGGAATAAAGTACAACAATAGAACATGGTATATGATAAAACTGTAATACCCCGATATTATTTTTGTTGTATACGTAATGTAATCAAATATTGGGATAATTAATATATTATATTACGTATCAATACGTGTTAAACTGTAACGTGTATTTATGGGGAAAATAATATGGGATAAAAGTTAAGTGGAAAAAGATGAAGAAAAGCTTAATTCTGGAGATTTGGACGCATGTGAACGACCTTGCAGACATGAATTGCCGTCCTCAACCGCATGGAGGATTTGGGACAACTCAGGACGTGGTTTCATGTGTAATGACCTAGTTTTTTGTAAATCCTTTAAAATGAGTGAAAATTTGAACTTTCGTAAAAATCTTTTAAAACATATCAGAGTGCGACGCTAAATCGGACCGCTACTACCCTTCTTTAAACTCGTTATGAAAACCAATTGATAAAATACGGAAGCGTTATAAAATCATTTGTTTAAAGCATTGTGGAAGCGTAAATAGTTTAAGGAAAAAACTAAACAATTTATTTACAATTGTTCTCCCTTTCATATCTTTAGCCTGGCCAGTCCCAATCTCGCCCGTGCAAATCCTCATCCTTGCTTTATGGTTATCTGTTCTTTATTTGTTCGTCGTTTTCGCATACAAGTATCTATACCTACACCACAAGTAAATTGTAAGGCCAAAGGCTTAGTAAGGTAAATGGTTTAATGAAATATGAAATGTCTCTCTTTAGTTCCTTTTGGAATGGGGGCCACCCAAACTAATCATTTCATTACGTCATTCGTTCATTCATTACTTTACGTTAATCCATTCGTTCATTACTCGTACATTGAGCAGAAGATTGAAGGATTTCCTCTGGAATAGAATAGTGATCGAATCTAACATTTTACTTGCAATCTAGAACTCCCGTACCCTACGAGGGAGGGGATTCAGCTAGATTACAGACTAGACCCGCTACCCATCCACCCTCCAACTCCTCATTTTCTTCATTTTCTTAACATCTTTTTACCTCACTTAATGCATGTGTAAGTACCACTCCTTTGGCACTCACTATTGGTTTCTATTAACATGATGCATGACCATACATTCTCAACCTAACATGATGCATGATACTTTATAACATAACATTATTAGAAATTGAAGTGCGCATATAAGTAATTGAAATTGTAATTGCACATATGAAAGAAAGTAATTGAATAGCGATAATTGAAAGGACACATTAGAGAACAATTATAATTAAAAGCGCATAACAGAAAACAAGTATGATATTGAATTGGAACAGTAAATGTAAACAAATAAAGGGATGATACGGTAAACATGCAAGTAATTTATTTAAACTACTAACATGCTTAGGTAATTAGAAATAGAGACATGCACAGACAACAACTAACAGGAACATGCTTGTGAAATGGAAATGCAGTTGATTACGCATGCTTTTATTCTAATTTAATTAATTAAACTTGCTATAATTAATGGTCTAGTTCATTTTCCTAATTAATTACATGCTCAAGATGACCATGTTTATTATTCTAATTAGTAATCCTAGATGAAGTTATATGCTCAAGGAAGAATCTCAGTTATTATCCTAGACGATTAAACATGCTTTTATTCTAGTTAATTATCATTCTAAGTAGTTATCCTAGTCACTTTTCATGATCAAGAATTAATTACAATTATTTAATTAACAACCAACTTATTACTTAGATACTAATTCACGTGCTTAGATTAATTACATTGTTTACATGTTTAGATTAAATAAATTGGTTAACATGCTCAATTGATTTACATGCTCAATTGATTTACATGCTCAGGATTCTAGTTAATTACTCTAATCATAATCACTTTAGTAAATTAATATGCTCGGGTAATAAGTACGATTCGGATTCTAATTGATTTCAATTACACATGCTTAAGGCTAAGTTGAGTTAACGTGCTAATTAATTTAGCATGCTAGTCTAGTTAGTTATCCTAGTGAAGTTAATTAGTTAACAATGATAATTAGACAACTAGTTAATCAATTAAATTAGTTGATTAAACATGCTAATCTTAGTTAATTAACATGCCAACTAATTAGTTAACTAACACGCTTGAGAATTAATTAATTAAACAACGAGTTAAACATGTTTGGGTTAATTAACATACTTAATTTAATTAAATTGGTTATCATGCTTAGTAAGTAGTTAATTACTCTTAGTCGATTACCCTACTTAATTAACATGCTCACTCTAACTAATTAGGCATGGTAAAATCATTAGTTAATTACTCTGACTAGTTAACATGCTAAATAAGGTTATAAAATAATTTAATTTACATACTTAAATTAACTAATTAGTTAGTGTTCTTAGATCAATTAGTTGATTAATTAATATCTTATTACAAGTGTTTACACTAACTAGTTGATTAGTCAATTAATTAAGATCTTACTTTGTTATTACCAACCATTACCAGTAGTGCAAAATGAGGGAATAACAGCTACATAGAATTATCTAACTAACATCAAGTAACCATGCAGCAAGAGTTTATCATTTCACGCATTTGAACATTCGCCACCTTTAAGCATTAGCAGTCATCACTCATTCATCAATGTAAGGCATTTGCAACAATGAAAATAGGACAATTTACTAAAGAAAATGTCACAAAGCAATAACAAAGGAAAAAACATCAAGGAGTCTACGGACTATCATCAAGGAGATATCACATAGCAACAATAATCTATAAGGTATTGGCAAGTCAACACTATCAATAACAAATAAACACACTCACACACTCTACTTGTGGGTAGGGCCTGCAAATGGCCAAGACTCACCCAATTTTCTTACCTAAATGACGAATTAACACTCAGGGACAACTATCTCCACAACTCACGCATCTCACACTTACGTACAGCAGCTCACTCCAGCTCACAGGGCTCTAAGCTTCGCTTTCACTCACAGCTCACCTCTCAACCTCACTCACGTAGCACTCACCCAACACACTTAACTCACACAGCAGAAATAGAACGAATGAAAAAGCTCTGGACTGAGAAAGGAGGAAGGAGAGAGAGAGAGAGAGAGAGAGAGAGAGAGAGAGAGAGAGAGAGAG
>CM039477.1:23307809-23345720 GCA_022433065.1 Begonia loranthoides | reverse complement strand
GTCGAGATCCGACTCTCAGAGAGTCGATCTCGACTCTCAGAGAGTCGAGATCGACTCTGTGAGAGTCGATCTCCGACTCTCACACAGAGTCGATCTCCGACTCTGTGAGAGTCGATCTCCGACTCTCACACAGAGTCGATCTCCGACTCTGTGTGAGAGTCGGAGATACAGAGTCGAGAGAGTCGATCTCGACTCTGTGTGAGAGTCAGATCGACTCTGTCGCCGACTCGCCTTCTTCACAGATCTCAGAGCAGGCTCTGAGATCTGTGAGGTAAAATTTCGGACCGTTGGGAAACGGTCCGAAATTTTAATGTTTTTCCGTTGGAGTTAGCCGTTGACAAACGGTCACAAATTTTTTTTTTTTATTTTCATTTAGCCGTTGGACACCTAACGGCTAAATGAAAATTTTTCTATAAATATTCTTTAATTTCCTCCAATTTTTTCATCAAATCTTTCTCATTCTCTCAATCTCTTCACCACCCATTTTCTTAAGATTTGATTATTTTTCTCAATCTCTCAATATCTCAATTTCTACTTACAAGTTCAACTATATTTCTTTCATCAAATCTTTCCACTCATTTAACAAGGTATGTACTACAATTTATCATTTAATATATTTTTATATTGTTGTTAACTATACGTGTATGTTCTAATACTTTTTATGCAAATTTTTGTAGATTTCATATACGTGGAACGGTGGAAGTGATCACGAAACTCACAACACCTACAAAATATTGTTGAAAAATCAAATTTGTGGTATCACCATATTAATTTATTGTTTGAAATTTATTTTAAATATTTATTTGCAATGGATCCAAGTAATTATAATGTTGTGAATATTGATAATGATTTTGAGGAAAATAGAGAATTAGATTCTGCATTTTCAATAGGACACTCATCTGCACAAGCATCCACTTCTTCACCTAACAAAAAAAGGAGCAAAACATCCGAGGTATGGAAACACTTCGAAATGAAAGAAATTAAAATTGGTGGAAAAGTAGAACTTAGAGCTCAATGCAAATATTGTATAAAAAATTTTGCATATGTTTCCGGTAGTTCAACTAGCACACTTGGTAGGCATTATCAAAAACATAACTTAAATGAGTTAGTAAAGGATCCTACACAAAAATTATTAAATGCTAGTGGTAGTGGTATTTTTTTATATTCACAAAATAAAATGAGAGAAGGAATAGCAAAACTTGTAGCCCAATGTGAGTTGCCTTTATCATTCACCGATAGTGACGAGTTTGAAAAATTTATGAAAGAGTATGCTACTCCTAATTTTAAACGTGTTCCTAGAAGTACAACTAGAAATGATATTATTAAAATGTTTAATGATATGAAAAGTGAACTAGTTTCATTTTTTTCAAACGCTCCCTCTTCAATGTCTATTTGTATTACCTCTGATTTATGGAGTGCACGTAATAATATAGGATATATTGTTGTAACTTCTCATTATATTGACGAATCTTGGCAATTAAATAAAAGAATTTTAGGATTTCGTAATTGTGAATATCCTCACACCGGTATAACTATTTATAGATATATTGTAACAATATTGCAAGAATATTCTATTAGAGATAGACTATTTAGCATAACTCTTGATAATGCTAGTGCTAACGATGTTGCTATTTCTCATTTTAAAAATTATTTTCAATTAGATACTACTCACGATTCTCTTTTTCATATGAGATGTGTATGTCATATTTTGAATTTAGTTGTTAAAGATGGCATGACATTTATTTCGTCTCATATTGAAATAATTAGATCCGCAATTTCTTATATCATTGGATCTAATTCAAGGCAACAAGAATATAGAGATTTTTGTAAAGCCGCCCAACTTAAACCAAGGAAATTAAAAACCGATGTAGATAATAGATGGAATTCAACTTATTTAATGTTGGAAAATGCTAAACCATATTGGCAAGTTATTTGTGCTTTTATTAATGAGAAAACACAAAGTATTAATATTGATAAACATAGTTGTGATATAGCTAATACATTTCTTGATTTTTTAAAACCATTTTATGATGCTACAAATGAATGTTCGGGAATTTATTATCCCACTTCTCATCTTGTTCTTCCAATTTTTGTAAATTTAACCGGTAATTTTGCACTGTATGGACAAATGGATGAATTTAAAAATATACTTTGTAAAATGGAAACAAAATTCAAAAAATATTGGCTTGACATTCCTCTTATTTTTTGTTATGCATGCATTATGGATCCTAGGTATAAATTAAAAGGGGTGAATCTTATCATTAATAGAATTTCTAATAATTTATGTACTACTCCTTTAGTTTCTCTTGATCAAATATCTTATGGAATTACTAGTTTATATACTTCTTATGAAAGTAAATATTCTAGTTTTAGTCGTGCACATTCTTCTTCACATGTTAGTTCTAGTAGTGGTACTAGTAGTTTAGCTCCACAATATAGTATTCATGATATTTGGAATGAATTAGATACAGATGTTGATTCTAGTGTCATGCGAAATGAACTAGATCTTTATATTGAGACTCGATTTCCCATTTCTCGCGATAAGAGCTTTGATATTTTAGCTTGGTGGAAAGAGCGTCACACTACATATCCTATTCTTTCTATAATGGCGCGTGATCTACTAACACCTCCGGTTTCTACCGTAGCATCGGAGTCTGCTTTTAGCGCAGGTGGACGTGTGTACGATGAACGTCGAGGAAGACTTGCACCCAACCTTGTGGAGTCACTCATTTGCATGAAGGATTGGAACGACGCAATTACGAGAAATCAACAAAGAGAAGACGAAATACTAGAAGATTTCAAAAACTTGGACGTTGAAGATTAGATTTTCATTTAAATTGGAATGTATTGTAATTTGTAATTTGAATTTTTAAGTATTTTTTTTAACTTGTAATTTTATTTGACATTTTGCACATGATTGACATTTAGATGGGTGCCAACCTAGTTGGGATGCATCTAATTTGTAGTGATGCAAGTGTCAAATTGATAATGAATAATTTTTTTATTTATAATACATTCACCTTTGATGCATCTAACCGGTCCGGTTCCGGTTTGTACCTTCACCTTTGATGACATTTTTATCTGACACCTTAACGTTTCAAAATTTTTAACTAACACTTTCAACAAATAAACAACTTATTAAATCTAATAATATTAATCGTCATCAAAATATAACTAAAATTTTAAAAAATATATATAATATATTTATTTTACATAATTTTATTTATGTACGTTTGGCTCGTTAGGCTCGGCTCGTTAGGCTCGTTAGGCCGGCTCGGCTCGGCTCGTTAGGCTCGTGGCTCGCGAGCTGGCTCGAGTTAAAATTTTTTTGGGATCGGCTCGTTAGGCTCGGCTCGTTAGGCTCGCCAGGCTCGTTAGGCTCGGCTCGTTAGGCTCGCCAGGCTCGGTGAGCTATATCTTCACAGGCTCGGCTCGGCTCGGCCGGCTCGTTTAACATCTCTATAGGGGGGGAGAGTTGTCTGCGATTTTGGGGGAGAAAGTGAGAGGTTGGCTGAGAGAAGGAGCGATCGGAGGTGAGATCGACGGAGCGCGAACGATCGGGCAACGGCGACGAGTGACGGAGTTGCCTCCTCGCGGCGCAGCGACCTCCTGGCGAGCGGCTCCGGTGACGACGAATGGCACGGGCTCGGGATCGACGTTACTGCTGCGATTCCGGCCACGGGATGAGGTAAGTCGTTGGTTTCCATCCTCCTCCTTCGCAATCCGTTGCTCGGTGCTGTGGTGTGATGATGGCAGGATTGATTTGGAGCTGGTGTTTCGCGTTCGGCAGAGGAGTCGTTCACATGGACAGGGGCGATTCTAGTTTGGGCCGTGATTGGGGGCTCCGGCCTGGCTGCGTCTGGATACCCGATCTAGCCGGTTCGGGTTGAGCCTAACCTGCCACGTAGCTATCCTTTACAGCTGGTTGTTCTGCCGACATTCAATGGGAAGCATCCTTGCTGGAATCGGTTGAAGAATTGAAGAGGAGACAGATGAATTGAAGATGGATGTCGAAGCCATAATTGAGCTGCAGAGTGTGTTGGGTAAATGAAGGATAAAATGATAGAAGTAGAGGAGAGGTATTCGGTGAATTTTTTCCTGATGAGCCGAAAGAGGATACAGTGCTCGGGTCTGCACTGTCGATGGTGAATTTTTCCTTCTCTGGAATTTAATCCATTGGAGTCTATTTTGAGCTTTAATTCTTGTTTTAAGATTATTTATAACTTTGGCATCTGGGAATGGTTACTGGATGAAAAGGGGATAGTATATTGTTTTGGATTTTTGGACGAGTAAACTAGATGGAATAAGCTGTTGGGTTTACATTCTTGATGCTTACTTATGTCGATTGGCAATATGTAGAGCATTACTCTGATAAATTGGTTTTGTTATGATTGGGTTTCTGCCAAGTAATAATCAGTTGTTGGAAATGATATTGGTTCCTTGACTGCTTCTTTGTCATGAGGGATATTGATGAATGCAGGGGAAGTTTTGACTATGCACGTTCATTGTTATCTCTGAATGATGGTGAGATTTCTTCTCTGAAGTTTAGTTCAACTTTGGTTGTGGTTCTGTATTGTAGAATGAACGATTTCGTTAGTTGTGTTAGAATCAATAACCTGATGGAAATAACATTGGTTGTGATGCCATGGATATTTGTTGTTAATTTACAGTTTCGATTATGAGGTTGATTAGTGAAATATGTCAGTTAAAGTAGATGATTTTAGGGCGGAGGTTTGGTCATTAGCCATGGTGGATGTTTTAAGTGCGCCGTTCTATCATTTGAAATGTTATGTTCAGTTCATTGCTCTAATGGAAATAATAGGTTGCAATGAAAGATAATAAAATGTGTTGGTTGTTGTCAGACATCTACTGTTGCGTTATTTGGTTATTGTTGGCTGCATTTTTTGGACGCTAATACATTGTTAAATGATTGTTGGTTTTGGTTTCGGTTCGCTAATTGGAATAAAGATATTGTGGAAACTGGGTAATATAGTTTTATGACTCGTTTATGATATAGTTAGTAAGCGTTGATTTACGAGCCGATAACATAGATGAAATCATGATGATAATGTTTCGTTTAGGAAACTTGAATAGATGGCATATAAGAAATAAGAATATGAAAGAAAATGAAAGTTATACGTCATAATTATTAATGATAGACATTTCTATTTGTGAAGGTATTAAAAGAGGAAGAAGAATAACGACGGAATGCTAATGCACGTTAAAGTTTCGAGGTAAGGAATGGGTTGTCTTGGCCTTGTGCCCTACACCCAAGTAAAGTGTGTGTGAGTAGTTTCGTGTCTAATTTATTCTTGTTATGATGAACAATGAAATGAAAAAGAAAGTGAATTAAGCTAGAGAAGAATAGAGAAAACTACGAATGAACTCTTTACGGGTTTCATGAATGATGAAATGAAAGAGGAATGTATGATGAGAATGAACGAAAGTAGAAGATGAAAACTGCTATGATAAGATTGAATGAACGAAAGAAAAAGGATTTTAAAATGTATGAATGGTGTAAGTCATTTCAGATTCTTACTGTTTTCTTTAGGAACCCTCTGATTTTAGTTAAATGCAATCTAACGAGCATGTTTTTATTAAATTGGTGTGAAGCAAAATGATGATAAACTTTGTTTACATAGGAGAAGTATGTTGAACTCTTTCACTAGACTCTTATGCATATGTTAAGAGATTTAAACATGAATTTATAGTATGGACTAAATATAACATTAGCTTAGTCTAATGAGCATGTTAGTAATGAAATAGTTGAGTATGTCCTCGGTAATCAATTCAAGCATGTTTGTATGTTAGTTTAGATTTCGATGTACATGTTAGTGTCGCCCGTTATTTTATTGTCTTATTGTATTCATGTCATTTCAATTATTGTAATTCTTTGTATGCGCAAGTTTAATATATGTTTACTTCGATGTTCATTTCAGTTTCAGTTTCCGTTAATGTACTCTATAATGTATATGTTTCATGATAATAGAACCAAGTAGGGGGTAACCTTCGGATGGTACCCACATGCATGAGTGAGGAAAAGAAAGAAAGAACCCTAAAGGCGGGTATATGTCGGAACAGAAAGAAAGAAACCTAAAGGCGGGTATATGCCGGAACAGAAAGAACGAACCCTAAAGGCGGGTATATCCCGAAAAAGAAAGAAAGAACCCTAAAAGCGGGTATATGCCGGGACAGAAAGAAAGAACCCTAAAGGCGGGTATATGCCGGAAAAGGGAGTTGAGGTAGATGGGTAGTCCGGATCTAGCCTACCTACTAGGATACACCCTTACCAAGTCGGGAAAGGGACTAGTATGCCCACAGGAGGTTAGAATCCGTACAGCTACGCCATCTCAAAGGAAAACCCTCAATCTCCAGCTCGATGTACGAGTTAAGAACGAACGAAGAAAACGAACGTAATGAAAGAGTTGGTTTGGGTGGCCCCCATTCCAAGAAGAACTAAAGAGAGAAATGCATAATTGTTTTCCCCCATCTCCTTACTGGACGTAAGCTCACGTCCTTACTTGTGGTGTAGGAACAATGACGAACATATAGTAAACAGATAAGAAGTAAATGAGAAACGCATAATGAGGCAAAGGTGGATGATTTCGCACGCACAAGATTCGGGATGGCAAGGCAAAAATGATAAATGAAAGAAAAAGGTTATGAATCAATGAAGTAATGGTTCAGTTTTATTTGATAAACGGAATGATTGAATGGTTTAGTATTGTTTAGTAATTCTTTTGAAAGAACTCTTATATTTCCACTATGATTTAAAAAGAATATTTTATAACGTTTCCGCAAGAATTTAAATAGATGGTTTTAACGCTTCCGCATAATTAATAAGTTGGTTTTGATGACGAGTTTTAATAAAGAGTTAGTAGTGATTCGGAATTACGCACTCTGATTTGTTTTAAAAGGAAAATTTTAAATTTTTACGCATTTTCAGGATTTACGAAAATCCGGGTCGTTACATGTGGAGCACAATTCCCGCACGTACGAAGGTGGAGACGAGTCCAGTGTATAGGGGGCCGACAGAGGGAGAGGTAGGAGCAGAGGCAGAGGCGGCAGAGGAAAGTCAGAGGACACATTTATAGGTTTTAGAGTTCTGGAGACAGCCCCCGAGACAATTCCTTCCATAGTCCCCAAGACAGTCCCAGAGAGAGTTTCTGGGACAGTTCTCAACAGAATTCCTATGATGCAGGTGAGCCCATTATCACGTGTATGTTTTCATGTGTTATTTGAACTATGATAATTTCATTTGCAATGTGTTTTGCAGGAGTATGATGCGCAAGGTCGACAAACGCAAACATACACACATGTGAACCTTAACCTTCCATGAGACATTAATTTGATAGATTAGGTTTGATATATATGTGATTCTATTGTACGCTATAGTTGTAAATTTTGAATTGATAAATATAAATTAGTTTCATAAATTTGAATTTGTTTCGTTTCATCAATTTGAATTGATATATTGGTTACATACATTTGGTTGTGGATGATGAATGAAAATTCATTACAGATACCATTACAAGTCACGGCGGTTGCGGCAAACCGCAAAGCCCCATAAATATTTCTATGCTAAAACAAGGGAGACTTTGGGGGAGTAAAGAAACAATGGAGACTTTGGCATAGAAATATTGTTACAACCTCAAGGATATCATTGTTCATATCATTGTTCATATCAGGGATTCCAATAGGATTGATTCCATGTCCAAATTTGATACAACCTCAGGGATATCATTGTTCATATCATTGTTGATATCATGTGTATTGAAACGCTTTTGATGGGCTCAATATAATGATAATTATAATATAAAAAATTAACAAAACAATTACTTTACTGTGAAATTGATTACAAGTACGTAACAAACTGCCACGGCTTATGAACAAAGCTCCAGCGGCTTGCTAACAAACTGCGACAACTTACTAAAATTGTTGCATTGAATTCACCCAAGTTTTTCCATACACTTGTCTTTAATTATCTACTTGATTTAGTTCATGCAACATTTACTTTTCACTTATCCTCACCCCAATTTATAAAAATTTTGCCAAAGTCTCCTTTGTTTCTTTACTCCCCCAAAGCTAATCTCATATATCATGCACAAAATCCCAAGCAGTTCCAGTATCATCTATCTATTATCATTTCTACTATTCATCTTTCATCCACCATATAATCTTTAATCCAAACATATAATTTAACGTACACATATTTTACAACAAAGTCAACTAAACAAACATTACAACGTAAATGTAACATATTACAATAAGGTCTACATAAACATAAATTCCTACGACGCCGACTTTTTCTTTCTGGTTTGTTTCGGTCGCCAATCCTTAATTGCAAAAGACAATTGCGCGTCAACGAATACGTTTGTTGTGGTGTCGAACAACGGATCCTCATAGGTTTACTCGTTGAATTGTACCTGATTAGTGCATTGTCGGACCACCTTCATCTCCTCACTCGTACACAGGAAGATGTCGTACGCGCTGCAATGCAAAGGAAACAATTGCCAGTAAAATACGCGGAAAGCAATATTATGAATTTACACAAGGGAAAATACATATTGTTCTTTGTCAATGGGAGCTACGATGATTGAAATTGCTTCCGGCATCAATTGCTGGTTAGCACATTGAGTGTGGAGGTCAATGGACGACATAAACAACCCTTGCTTTAGGTGTGTCTAAAAAGTAAACAACGTGTTAGATGATCTCAGTGAACATGAATGACAAGTGGGAGAAGCGAGATGATTACTTATGTAAATCCACTCTAATGGGAGTAGACCTTTTTCCGGTTGAAAGGCAAATACGTCTTTGTTAGCATTGCATATGAGTTCGGATAAGTACTAAGATAAAATCTTATACACAAAGATGATATCAGTGATGACGTAATCACTGACAAGCAGCTTTCCTCCAAGAACTGTGCACGTCTCCATGTTCTTCTGAGTATTTGGCGCAACATACTTCTTGAAGATGTCCATCAAATCCTAAGACTGCAACAAAAATGGCAAAAGGCCGTCAGACTAACAAAGCATGAACATACATCTATAACCAAATGAAAGACGTACTACGCACATAGTTCTAAGGGTCCGAGACTGTGACTCACTAGTCTCCTGCACCTCAGAAGGAATGGCTGGATGAGCAGGTTGGCGGCTTACGGCATTGGTGCTGTAAATCAACAACACGTCATTACGTCAAACAGAAATAAAGTAAAGACTGGACTTTGTGTACAAAGTAAATAACTTACAAGCGGTATGTGACTTTTATTGCTTCAGAAGAGGATGGAGAGGCTGCAGTATGGGCTAATCGGCTCTCAATTCTCTGAAGTGCTACCACGAGCTCACGGTGCCTCTCTTCTGCTCGCAGATGCCTCTCTTTTGCTCGCTTCTCCCTTCTTTGTATTTGGACCTGCGTCGTTTGAAGGTGCTCCTCCATCATTTCTATTCTGGTCAGTGTCATATGATGGAGCTCCTTCATCCTACTTATCTAGGTGGACGTCTCTTTAGGCATCGATGTAAAATGAGATGTCTGAGGAGGGGGTTGTTCCTCTGAAGGGGCTCGATGCTGAGGCTCTGAGTGGGGTGGAGGTGTTGGCTGCTTCTTGGTCTTGCATACCCATTCCCCTCTAACATGGGTAACCCCCTTTCGGTCCACTTTCAGTTTGTTGTACACGTCAGTGGTCGTCTCTTCAATTCTCGGCTCTTTCGCTGAGATGGGTACCCGATAGTGCTCAACAATACTTTGGATAAGCCAGTTATACGACAGGTTCTTGGCTGGGTTGTTGAGCACCTCGTGCATGTGGCTCAAGATGATGTATTCGATGTCCACCTTTTTCCTGGTGAATACCTTCTCCAGTAAATAGAGATCCATGCAGCTAACATGATTTCGATGCTCATCCCGAGGAAAAATTGTGTACGTTGTGATCAAGTGGATCACTCGAGCTATGACATTCAACTCCTTGCCCTTTGGCTTGTTGTACACGCCAACCTTGGGATTTCGGTGCAACATTCTAAGCACTGCTAGCCCTTCACCTCATCGGACGAAAGGTGGATCCTGAGACACGTGATAATATTCATCACTTAGCCCCTCCAATTCACATCCAAACATTATGTTTACATCGTCGGGAGTCAACCTCAGCTCCCGGCCAAAAATATATGTTCGTAGCACTAATAGTTGGGTGGACAATTCCAAATTTGCGTAGAAGAGTTTGACAATCCTCTCACAATAACTTCTGCCGCCTAGTCCAGCATCATCAACCAACTATTGAATTCCCATTGCAGCTAAGGAGTCCAACTCTACTCTTTTTGAAACAATAATTGCATGGTGATGCATATCATCTTCATACCGTGCTTTGGAATACGATGTTCTGAATAATTGGGACTGGAAATCCCCTATAACAGGTTGGAACCGGACCAATGAGTCTCCCGCTGGTCCTTGTTCAGGCTCGGGTTGAGGTTGCCAATGATTAAGTTGTATTTAGATTATAAAACCCTACTCTGTGATAAATAGAGAATAATGGTATAAATGGTGTTGAGATTAATGGACTGTGAGTTTGATAATTAAATGTTATTGATTATTTTGCAGGTATTAAAGGAAGAAGGGTAACATTAAGGGCTGAAACGCTTAAAGAACTACAGGTAAGAAATAATACATTTGTTTTGCTAGTGATAGTCAACATCATGAGATTAGGACTTGTTTGTTTAAATTGCTTGTTCTGAGATTTGCGAAATATGCTAGGTTGATAGATTCATATTCATCTCTTGATTGATATCGCATGTATTTGCCTTAGATTCATTCCATGGTGATATCACATGTATTTTCCTTAGATTTATTCCAAGATGATATCGCATGTATTTGCCTTAGATTTATTCCATGTTGATATCGCAAGTATTACTCTTTGTGGATTGTGATTCCTATTAATATCGCACGTATTGTCGTTCTCTATATTGTGATACATGTATTTGTACTCTCTGTTGATTGTGAATTCTATGATCTATGTTGTTATAGCATTTATAAGCATTGTGTGAACATACATTATGATAATAGACATAGAGATGATCCCATATTGAATTGGTATTCACACTGCATGGGAGAGACATTGCATGGAAGAGACATGACTTAGTAAACGTAATGGGAATTGGGGGTTGGGGGAGATAGTTTGGATTCTAACAAGGAGACTTGAGATTAAACCCTTCCTTCGTCGAGATATGAGAGCACGTCTCATGAGAGTTAGTTTTTGGCTAAGAACTATTCCCCTCAATCGGACTCTAACTGGGAGACTAGAAATTAAACCCTTCCCTCTATGGGTTGCGAGAGTCTGTCTCTTGAGTGAAAGTCCCCTTCCAATATCCCAGCTCGATATACGAGCTCAATTATATGAGATAAAATACAAATTGGGTGGATCCCTTTCTGAAATAATCAGACATGAGCATGTATATCATACTACATTTCTATTTCTTGTTGGGCGTTAGGCTCATATTATCTCATGATGTAGGTACATGCACGAGAACATGTGAAAGAGTAGTCAATGAAGGATTTGCATTGGTGAGACTTGTGGCTGACTAAGCTAAGTGAATTAACGAGAAAAGAATTCTGTAAATAATAATGTAAACTATTTGTTTAATGTTCTTTAATGAATTATTTATTTTATGCTTCCGCTATTAATTAAGAAAAATTATTTTATAAATGAAGTCTTTCGCTATTAATAACAATTTAAGTAACGAGTTTTAAGCAAATGTGTTTAATGGTTTCATTTTAAGAAAAGTACTTTGATTTCAATCTAAAAGGTTTTAATAAAGATTTCAGTTATTCTATAAAAGTTTTAAATTTCACACGATTTTTAAGGTAAGAAAAACTGGGTCGTTACATAATCAACTACTTGTTCTCTAATTTCATTCATGAACTATACTTCTTCCCTATATAGAACTCTGATGATGAACGTTCTAGTTAAGGATGCATACTCTCTGTCATCATCATCATCTGAGTCACATATTGAATAAAGCTCTGAGTCCAAAGATGCTGAGATTGAATGCATCTCTATACCCGATTCGTGATAGAACCAACAATGTTCATCAATCTTGACTGCCGAAATAAGATCCACCTCCATTCTGCAGTAAATGGATTCTTCAACAATAGATGGTGCAACACTCATCGACTCCATGTAATGTGCAACACTCAAAAACTTCGTTGTTCGTTCGATTGTGTTTAGGGATTTAGGGGGAAGACAAAATTACTCTCGTTAATAGCTAGGGCAAGGAACGCCCTTTGCGATTATGTAGGCAGATTTGCGTTCATCAAGAGGAGAAACGATATCGTTTAGCGTTTAAAGAAGAACCTTCAGTCAAAATTGGACGTCCCTTGTATTAAGAAGAACATCAGTTATGGCATGAACAACGCTGTTTTAAGACGAGAAATGTCCATTGTGGGCAGAATGATGTAGTCTTGGTCGAAAGACGTTCATTTCTAAACGAGAGACATCCGATATATGAAGAGGGACGTCCATCTTAGAAGAGGGACGTCTGTCTTAATTGAGGGAATTTGTGCATTTTAAAAACACATGTTCCTTGCACATGACCTTTCAACTGAAAATAATTTGGAGTCCATTATGACCTTCTATTCCAAACACGGGACATCTCTCGCTTAATTCAATGATCATGGAATGTCATTTGCCATCACCTTTGGAAAATGGTAGATTCAATCATAGCCGTTAATCCCTACCAGGGACATCCTTCGCTCGATCTAATGGCCATGGGTGATTGTCCTCCATCGCCTTTGGAAAATGACAGATTCAATCTTGGCCGCCAATCCCTATAAAGGACTTCCCTCCCTCTATCCAATGGGCTTGGACAACCATCCGCCATTGCTTTTGGAAATTGATAAATTCAATCTTGGTCTTCAATTCCAAGTAGGGGGCATCTTTCCTCGATCGAACAGCCAATGAGGGATGTCCACCATCGCTCAATAATCGTTCCACAGACTGTCGTCTTCCAACGAGTAGGAGAGACGTCCCTTGGCCCCAATAATTAACGTCCTTCATCTCCATTCGACGATTCTTGGCGTCAACGAAACCGATGCATTAAAGTCAATGGATTTGGATAAGAAACATGACTGGGAGGTCACCAGTGAGAATTTTCCATAGTTTAGAATTTTAGTTGTCAGTAAAATTTGTTCGTTTGACTATTAATTTCCCAAAGAAGAAAGAAAAGGAAAGAAGCCCGTTGAGATTTTGAAGAAAAGAAAAGAAAAAGGAAAACAAAGAAAAATGGCAAACCTCATTTGCCCTTCCTCTCGGCCAAGAAGGGATTGTGTGAATGGTTGGCCGAGAGCAACCTCACGACATAAACAAAGAGGGACTTCAAAAATGGCAATCGAAGAAGACTCCATTTGAGAAGTTTTCCAAGCGAGAGCTAGCGGTAGGCGAACGGTGGGAGTTGTGCCCTAAACTGCGATACAGAAGCGAAACTTGGGCGGAGATGGGAACTCAGGATTCCAAAGATTGGGCAACTTCTTCGAAGGGTGTTCCAAGCAAGAGCTGGCATTCTCTTCCTCAACCCACTCAAGGTGAGCATTGCCGATTATGAAAATCGATTTTTAGTTCTAATTTTGGGTTCCATGTGGTTGTTATTTTGATGGAAATTTTTGGCGATTTGCCACGGGTTATTGATGGAATTTGAGGATTGTAGCTTGGTCCTTGTTTGATGATGTTAGCTGTAGATTTATAAAACTTGTTGGTTGTGCATGATTTATACTCCTGGTTGGTTGATGAAAGTTAGAGATTGTAGTTGGTTTAGGTTTCTGCTTGGACTGGTGGATTTACGAATGCTGCTATGTTTTGTTTGATAACTCAAGGACTATGCTGTTGTTTAGTTACTGCAGAGATGGAGTACATGATGTTTTTGTCTGTTATATTATTGCATTGTGATTTTGAGGATTACTTCTTAATTTCTGATACTATTTTAAGTATAGAAGATCGTAACTTAGATGCATGTTCACTATTGTTCATGAACCGAGGATTAAATATGGTTGAGTTGGAACAATGTCTGTTGGGTTATTTATAGTGTAAATAAACACGTTTAATTAGTGGGTTAAGGTTTTATTAAAATGATGAAACGGTTGTGGATTTTTCTTTAGTGTTGTTATATGGAAATTGTCTTGAGAATTATGTTCTCCAGATGTGTTCTAATTTGTAGACTACGGTGGTGATAATAAGTGGAGTGTTAATAGACGTTGAGATTACTTCAGGTATATGATTTTTCGACAAATTCTTTGGGATTTAAGATTTTCCCCATATTTGATATGTTTTAAGCTCGAACGAGTTTGTGGACTATGAGTCGATGGCTGAGGTTGTGCTCCTTCATGTGTGAGGAAGGACCACCAACGAGATAGAGTCTTTGTACTTAGTTGCTTGCATTGCATATCTTAGTTTTCAAAATAAAACTGTATTTTTTGGAATACCACATGAAAAATTTGATGGAGACTATTCGACAACATATCAACTTTTTATATTATGTATGTACGAGAGTTTTACACGTTTACTTTCGTGCACTTGATTTCATGTTTTGGTATGCTGTGATTCTGATTTGGGGGCAATCAATCTTCTTGATACTTTGGATGGTTTCGATGTCAAAGTATTAGGAGGCTATTCCCAGTACATTTCCTACCGCGTAAAGATGGTTGTATGTGCACTTTGTGAAAGATGAGATTAAGAAGATGATGACGCTTTCTTGAGTTTCGAATCTCTAAACCTCATTTAGGTGTGTATTACGGGTTATGTCATCGTGGAGTTTGCTTGCCGACAACCCAGGTAATGAATCGGGTCTTTGATCGCCATCATTGTCTTCCTCTAGGCTCATGAGGTGTTGCTCGAAAACGATGGCTGCTTTTTTGTATAATTGTTTGGAGGAGTCCCTGAGTGTTTCTCCATTTTCATGGACAAAGGTTTTCCTGATAAAAAATTACGACAAGAGTATTTTTACTTATAACTGTCTATGTATGCAACTATTATTTCTTGATGTCTCATTAGGGGCCTTGAGGCTGGATTTTCTTAAAAGACAAAACAGATTTCAAATGTGCACATTTCTTCGAAACTCATGGTTTTAAAAAAAAAGTTGAAACAAGTTTTACATGCACATAGCGTTTTATATAAATTTCCTACTGAGCTAGTCACTCACTCCAACGACCTCCACCATCTCTAGGTAAAGATAAGAGTAGCTAGGCATGTGCGAATTTGGTTGAAGACTTTGTTTTATATCTTTTCGTTTATCAATTTGAATTATTATTTCTAGGTAAGCATAACGCTGGATGACTGTAAAATATTTAAATTTAGATGTTCTATCCCTCGACATGGATGAATCTGATAGCGACGCTATATATAGTCTATCAGAAAATGAGGATACTTCCCATACTACTAGAACAGTATTAGCAGAAGTCCCATTTGAAAAACTTGAAACGGCATTTGTTCTAGGACATGCCAATGGATGGCAAAAACAAATCTCCCTTCCTGAAATATAAGAAAATTGTCAACATCAGTGGCAATTTAATGATACAATTGAAGAAAGTTACAAAACATGTTCGGCCTGCAAGGTTATTACTAATCAAAGAATGAGGATACATTGTGAGAAATGTAAAGTAACAGCTTGTCCTTTTTGTGCTCACACTACTATTTTGGAAAAATGATCAGTCGACTACCAACTGATTTTAAGGAATGTCAAACTTCTGAAAGTTGTATTCAAGAACTACTTGGATACATTATTCACTTGACCAATTAAAATCATCGGCTTCAAAGGTCTTTAGGAAATGAATTAGAAGCTGATTTTCAACAGCTCCCTACATTATATGAACAAGGAGAATCCAGTACTAAACAAGAAAAAGAAAGTTTCGAAGATCTCGATGGTCAATTTCTTATCAAATGGATAACAGATTCTTGTATAATCCCTAAAAAGGCTACAACTGGTTCAGCTGGATATGATTTATATGCTGATCAATCTAAGGATATACCACCACATGGCATACCTGATATTTCTACAGGAACCAGCATTAAAGTACCAAAATCAACTTATGGACGAATAGCTTCCCGATCCAGTCTGGTTTTAAATCATGCTATTACTGCCGAAGCAGGAGTAATAGATCTTGATTACACTGGGATTATCAAGGTACTCTTATTTAATCATTCTGATAAAATATATTTGGTTAAACCAGGAGACAGAATTGCTCAACTCATTCTTGAAAAGTACAAAGAAACGGTTGAAATCATAGAAACCAAAGATATTCCAATTACTAAAAGATGAGATAAAGGATTTGGCTCAACCAATGAAGCCTTAGTTTTAATTGATCATACTTGTAAATCCGCAAGTCTATCAAGTACCAAACCAGTCATTAAAAGCCTATATAATATAAAGATATTATTCCGTATTCCTGGAGTAAAGCCCTTTACACTTAGAGCTATTCTGGACACTGGAGCAACAGTATGTTGCCTAGATATAAATTCTGTACCAGCCGATGCAATAGAGGACAGTTCTTATATTGCAAAGTTTGATGGAATCAATTCCTCACAGGAAGCTACAAAGAAATTGAAATCTTGAACCATGATTATAGAAGAAAACTCTTTCAGAATACCGATTATTTACTGTTTCCCTATGAAAATTCTGGATGATGGAATCCAACTACTACTTAGATGTAATTTTATAAGAGCAATGCATGGAGGATTACGAATAGAAGGAAGTACCATTACTTTCTATAAGACTATCACTACCATCGAAACAAGCCCTGAAATTGCAAGAGCATTAATCAACCAAGAAGACGAAGATAATATGACACATCCTATTGAACAATCCCTTCTACAAGATATGAATTTTAATCTTATGGTATCCTCCTCAGCAATTGCAACAAATTCAACCTTTATACAGAAATTTCAATCTGAAATAGAAGAATTAAAACTCCAAGGGTATATTGGGGAAAACCCTTTACAACATTGGCTGAAGAATCAAGTTACTTGTAAACTAGAAATCATCAATCCCGATATCACTATACAGGACAAACCTCTGAAGCACGTAACCCCTGCTATGAGTGACAGTTTTCATAAGCATGTCCAAGCCCTATTACAATTAGGACTGATTAGACCTAGCCATAGTAAACATCGAACAATGGCTATGATTGTAAATTCAGGAACATCCATTGGCCCGATTACTGGTGCTGAAATAAAAGGAAAGGAACGCATGGTTTACAATTATCGAACCCTTAATGATAACACTCACAAGGATCAGTATTCATTACCAGGGATCAACACTATTATTCAAAGAGTTAGTCAAAGCAGAATTTATTCGAAGTTCGACTTAAAGAGTGGCTTTCATCAAGTTGCTATGGCTGAAGAAAGTATTCCTTGGACAGCTTTCATAGTTCCTCAAGGATTATATGAATGGTTAGTAATGCCATATGGCTTAAAGAATGCACCCGCTATATTCCACAGAAAAATGGATCAATGTTTCAAAGGACTGGAAACCTTCCTAGCAGTCTATATTGATGACATGCTTATATTCTCTCAAAATGAGCAAGAACACATTGCGCATATCAAGGAATTTATAAAAAGGATTAAAAAGTGGGGATTAGTACTCTCAGCTAACAAAATGAAGATAGCAGTTCCAGAAATTGAATTCTTAGGTGCCACTATAGGCAATGGGAAAATCAAGCTACAAACTCACATTATAAAGAAAAATCGTTGACTTTGATACAACACAGCTCAAAGAAAAGAAAGGATTACGCTCCTGGTTAGGAATACTCAATTATGCTAGATCATATATTCCCAACTTGGGTATCCTTTTAGGACCCCTTTATTCAAAAATTGGACCAAATGGGGACAAACGACTGAAAGACTCAGACTATGCATTAATCAAATATATTAAGCTCAAAGTCCAAAGCCTTACCGATTTAAAATTACCACCATTAAAATCTATCATCATCTTAAAAACTGATGGTTGCATGGAAGGATAGGGAGGAGTTTGTAAATGGAAGAAGTATAAAACCGAATCCAAATCGAAGGAAAAGATTTGTGCATATGCTAGTGGAAAATTTCCTCAAGTCAAATCCACCATAGGTGCTGAAATTCATGGCTGTATGAAATCACTTGAAGCATTCAAGATCTACTATTTGGATAAAGGAGAAGTTATCCTTCGAACAGATTGCCAAGCTATAATAGCTTTTTACGATAAAATCAATCAGAATAAGCCCTCAAGAATAAGATGGATCGCTTTCACTGATTTTATCACTGGTATAGGGATTACGGTCACATTCGAACACATCAATGGAAAGGAGAATAAATTATCTGATGCATTATCTCGATTAGTTTGTTTCCTTATTCATTATCCTCATAATGTTACAGAAACATCAGATATTCTGGCCTCTCTCACACAAGTAGTTGATAATCCTGAATGGCACGACCAACTCCAAATCCTAATACTCCGATTGATAGATTTGAAAAAACGCGACAACTCATTGATTACTACTGTCAACCACTCTCACTGGATGAAAAGCACTGGATCAACCAACGCATTATCCAATTACGAGAAGAGCAATTTAAAGACACAACCAAAAGTATCAACCAATTGTTCACCCTACTCGCGCTCAGATCATTACATTGCCAAATGCATTCCACCAAAGATAATTGGTTCAGCGAATGGCGCAATTATGTTAAAGAGGACGAAAGAAAACTTGGATCAATCCTACATCAATTCCTCACCTTCAGCGAACAACCTGCCACACCAATATGATGAAGACGTGGCTGCAAGGACTCCGCAGGATTAAAGAGTCCAGTAATGAATAATGACCACTTGCACCCATGGTCCTGGTGTGTTGGGTGAATTATTAGTTTGCTTTTGTATTTTAGTGTGCTTTTGTAAAAGATGTGATATAATTATTCGAGGTGTCTGCCCTCATAATTCTATTTTGTCTTCTAGTATTTGTTGTCTTTAATAATAATATTTGTAAAAAGAATAAAATTATTAATGGCACTCAGCCTTAATAATTTTATTTCCTCGCGTGTGATAAGTGTGTAAAAAGAAAGGAATCTGCTTTTGTAAAAGCGGAATTATTAAAGGTGTCGATGGGGCCCAATGAGCACCCGACCTTAATAATTCAGCTTGATAGTGGCTTATCACGTAAGCCCTTACCTCAGCATAGATTCCCTTCCCCCTCTATTTAAGCGTGTGTTTTAGAGATTGCAGGACACACTTGAACCCCAAGAAGTCCTACTATCTCCTTGTAAATTCTCACAAATACTATATGGATCGTGATCCATCACAAGTGAGTTAAGGCTAGGTATTTTATTCAAGTCTTTCGTAATAATTTAACAAGTCTTAAGTTTGGCAACCAAGTTCTCTACAAAAACCTAGTCACGTTTTTGTTCAGCCAGCCTCTAGGTCGTGACATTAATAGCAAGTGAGTTATAGAGTTCCATAACCAAGAGTTAATATCCGTCACCAAACAATTATGCCTTACTCTACCAAAAAAAATGTGATAGACTTCGTCAAACTCGATTTTACCTAAAAGAGAGGAATCGTCCATACATACATCTCACAAAATATTTGTATACCTAACACCATAGAACATTTATAATGCTAATGACTTAAAGTAATATGCAAATCATTAATTACTTGTTATTTAATGCTTTAATATTGTCGTCACGCACTAATTCCAGATGCAATTTATGCAAAAAAAAAAAAAAAAAAAAAGAGGAGAAATGTGTATCAGAGAGAAATGAAAGTTCACTTTCCATGCACTGTGCATTGATTAGGTATGGTGTTCCAGAAATGCACAGGAATCTCAGTCTTCCTCCACTGCCAACATGGCTGCTCTGAGATTCTGCTCTAAAATGGCGTAGAAAGTGTTAACACTAACCCCGGTTAAAATCACTCCAACTTCAACTCCACCACTTTCCTCATCTCTCGACTCCATTATTGACATCGACCCTGTTCCGTCTATGTGCACTATCTCACTCTTCACCGCCCTTCCCCACCCCATATCTGTCTCGTATGCCTTGAGTCTCGGCGATCCCGCCACCGACACTAGATTTCCCGACTCCGCCGCCTCCTTCCAATCCCTCATCCACCTCTCCGCCCCTTTCACTGCCCCTTCCTCTAACTCTTTCACCTTCTTCCCGATCGCTTCTGCCGACGCCAAAGCCCCATTTTCCCCCTTCAAATCGCTATCTCTCACGGCCGCTATCTTGATTGCCATGCAGTTCCCGAAGAAGTTAGGAGGTACTTCATATTCCATGCGGCTCCTGCAGTCCGCTGCGAATCCGAAGTATAGTTTTTGGGTTTCGGATTCATAAAGATCTGGTTTTTCAACTTCTCGTGATTTGATTATGCAGATCCAAATTAAAGAACAGACAGCGGCGAAGGATGAGATGCGAAGTGGGTCATTGGAGTTGTTCTTCTTTGAGATCCAAATCTTGAGAGCTTCGATTTGGGTTCTATTAATCGTTACCGTTGCTTTAAGTTTTCCGGCGATGATGTCGTCAATGGGCTTTGTGTTGGGGCTCCAGGATGTTCCCCAACTCCCCCATTCTTTTAACAACTCAGGCTCTGCTTTGTTGTCGTCTCTGATCAAGCTCCGGTCCATAAAAGGTGGCGACTTCCCGACGACTTCAAAGTCTCCGGTCCTGCAAATGGACGCCCACCATTTCATGAAATGGTGGAAGGCGACACCATCAGCCGCCACGTGGTTAAAGGTGACACCCAGAGAAACTCCTCGATTTGGAAAGACGGTGCAGAGGATAGACATGAGAGGGACCACCCGTGTGCCGTCTGGTAACACACGCGTCTCTGGCATATCCGGTACAAGATGGTGCAGATTTTTCGCCTTTTGAGGATGATCGGAGGTGAGGAAAGGGAAATCGGAGGGGAGAGACTCGGCTAGAGAGAGAAGAAGGGAATCCTCCTCTTGGGTGTAGAGGATGTAAGGTTTTAGGGGCTGAGGAGGGCAGATCAGATTGGCTGCAAATGGGAAGAAGTGTTGGAGAGCAAGAGAGAGAGCATGTTTAAGAGAGAGAAAGACGGTGTTTCGGAAGTCGTGGGATGAGAGAGACAAATCGTAGAAGAAAAGGCGTTGCATAGGGTAGCAGAGAATCCATGGATAGTCCAAGAAACTCAGAGAGATGGTTGTCGTCGGAACTGAACCTGGTGGGGGAGAAATTTGACACTTTTCCAGGACCTTCACTTGGTATTCTTCAGCCATGGCCGCACAGAGGAAAGAATAATCGAGAGAGAGAGAGAGTGGGAGATAGAGATTATATAAAAAAAAGTAGGGTAAATAACATGTAGATCCTATAGTTTATAATCAATGACAAGTTAAACCCTGGATATTATTTTTTAATAACTAAAACCCTGAACTATGAAAAAATATCGCCGGCGATCTCGCAGTCACGATTTCCGTCCAGATCCGTTGAGGTTAACGCCCCGTTTGTACCATGTCTAGCGGCGTCGAACGGAGTCGAAGGGTGATGGCAGAGCCAACGGTCGAATCGTCCAGAGCAGATCGAAGTACGACATTTGCTGGCCGTTGGATCGACGAGGATCGTCCCTCATCTGGATCGACGGCCAGGATTGAATCTGGCGTCCCTGCCAGATGCGATGACGGACAAAGATCCTTGGCCGTTGGATCGAGCGAGGGACGTGCCTCGGATCGACGATTTAATCCGCCTGGCGAAGACGGATGTCAATCCTTGTCCGTTGGATCCTCGCCTGGATCGAACGGTCAGTAGTGACTCCAAATTAATTGGGTCACATGCGGGTCACATGCGATGGTCACATGCGATCCTAAATCGCCAGAATTCCCCATTATGACGGATGTCCGTGGGAATACCACGGACGTTCGTCTTTAAATAACACGTCATCAGCATCTGGACGGCGTCCGTCGGACCATGACGGACGTCCGTCATAACCAAAACGACCGCGTTTTCGTCCTGACGGATGACAAAACGCTGCTTAAACTCGCGAAGGGCGTCCAAGCCCTAGAAATCGCCCTGTACTTCAAATCGCGAGCGAATTCCCGATTTCCCCGACGAATTCCCAAACTCCCGATTTCCCCCGACGAATTCCTGAACCCCCGAGTTTTGAATCTGAAAATGGCGCTGAGGAATAGTCAAGCTTCAAAGAAGCGTAAGGTGGTGGCTCCCACCGAGACGATGGGTCCAGTGGAGTTTGTAGAACATGGGATGTTCAGCTCAGCCTCCGCCCATGCACGGTACGAGAAGGACATTGTACCCCGTGCAATAATCATATCCAGGAAGGTAAATTTCAATTCATTTGCTGATTTTGGATTGAAGGCAATATTTGAACGAATTGGATTGGATAAACTGTGCACAATGGGAGGTTATTTCTATGAGAGAGCTGTCAAACTGTTTTATGCCAATTTGGAGTTGGACAAATCAAGTGATAGAGAGTTGAGGAGTTTTCTGTTTGGAAAACAGATTAGGATAACTCTAGGACAATTAAATGAGCTCATTGGATGCTCCACGGAGGAGCCGTTGGAGGAGTATTACCATGCGACAAAGGACCCCGAATTTGTCCAAAAAGGAGAAGGTCTTGCATTGCTGAAGCAATTGGTTCGCAATCCTACAGTCGTTGAGTCTTTCTTCCGGCCTAAATCAAAAGACCTCGATGCGAAAGCAAGGGTCATCCATCACATGATCACGCACACATTTATGCCTCGTGATGGACATAGAGACCTTGTCACAGCCATGGATTTGTACGTAATGGAGAAGCTATACAATGGGAAGAGGTTCAACCTTGCATACGTCATTATGCAGCAAATGAAAGCAACTCTGAATAGTGCAAGGAAGAATCTCCCATATAATTGGCTTATTCAGCGCATTATTGACAGCAACGGGTTGGTTGTCCCTCACACAGAGCGACGAACAGACGAAAAACCACTTGACATGTATAATGAAGTTACATTGGCTCGGATGGGTTGCAAAAAGAACGAAGGGAGTGGGTATTCAGAGGAGATGTGGCAGCTGCACCTCCTGCACATCTTGTACCTCCTGCACCTCGTCCTTCCACTTCAGCTGCTCCACCGCCATCCACGTCAGCTCCACCACGGTCATCATCGTCAGCTCCACCACCACCATCCACCTCAGTCAGCTCCACCTGCTCCTTCCATGTGCACTGCCATAATTCCGTGGACAGCAAATGCACAACTGACATATCACGTGGAGGTGGATGACGATTTTGTGCGTCCTATGGATGACGATTTTGTGCGTCCTATGGATGACGAATTTATGCGTCCTATGGCGGATGATGCACCTCCCCCACCCCAGTCCTCATCGTCGCCCTCCGTACTCAGCAGCGAAGAGAGGTGGCAGTGGCTTGTCACCCAACTTGGCGAGATTCAAGCCAAGTTGGATAGACAGGAGAGTCAACTCGGCCAGCTTCAAGCCACAGTACTACAGATGCAAGAAGTACAAACGCATATGGCAACTGCTCGCACAATCGCCCAGCCATCTCATCCATCAGCATCTCATACATCTTCCGATGCCGGTCCAGACGGATGCCAGTATGTCTTTGATTTTACATGTAATTTCCTTATATGCATTAGTATAGTTGATTAACAATGTGTTACAATTATGCAGGTCTCCGATCATCAGGCAACCGTCCCCTCCTCCAACCCTGGCTAAAGTTCAAAAGATTTTGGCCCCAGGTCCTTCAGTGGTGGGTCCTACCGCTCGTCAGAGGATGACAATGCAAGTGGTATGTCTTCTATTTGGTTTTATACAATGTGTAGAATTTACACTTACACTGAATTTCCATTGCAGCCTGTGAATTTGATGGAAGAGTTCATGGCACTTGCACGGGTCAATACGAAGAATAACAAGGAGACGTGTGCTCTCCTTTGCGGCTCCAAGGTAAGAAGCAACATCATTTGAAATTTATTATCAGTTGTGATTAGAAAATTAATGTTGTGCGTCGTGTTGTTGATTTACTGGGTGACAAGATATATTCAATCACAACTCTCCTTGTGCCAAAGCAATCGGGCGCTCCTGACTATGTGAGAATGTTTAACCAACTTATATTATATTGTTACTAAAAATAACTACATAAATCGTGTTCTTAAAATGCAGTGCGTGATGACAAATGAAGAGGACACCACCGTTGTTCAAATAAGGGAGGGTTTGTTGACGATTGGCTGGATCCACGTAAGCCACTTCTATTCATTCATGAAATCATACATGGTTTAATATTTCTTCCTCCTACAGTGCCACCCGAAGATGGATTGTTTCATGTCATCGATTGACATGCACACGCAGTATGCGTACGAAAAATTGATGCCGGATTCAATTGCAATTGTCATGGCACCTGTGGACAAAAAACGGTATGTTTTTGAATGACCTGCGCTTTGAATGACGTGAAAAACTAATTTGCAGTTCCAATTGCAGCCAACACGGTATATTTCAAGTCTCCCGCCCTGTAGGGTGGTCGGTGATGTCCAAATGCAATGGGCAGGGCTTCCATCTCCACGATCCGTACGATCGAGATGAACTCTACGAGGAGTGCATGAGTGTGGAGATGAGCTCCGATTTGCACTTCAACATCATCGACATCCGGGACGCAGAGCCTTCCATATTTGATGAGGCACCATCTGTTCAGCCACGCCCAGAGGCCCCAGTTCAGCCACTCCCAGAGGCCCCACCTGTTCAGCCACTCCCAGATGCCCCACCTGTTCAGCCACTTGCAACGGTACCACCTGTAACGTATTCTAGATATACAAGAAACGCAGGACGTGCAAGAGGTGCAAGACGTGCAGCACGTGAAAGAGTTGAAAGAATAGAAAAAACGTTGAACAAGTGGCTCAATTGAAATTGAATTCAATTATTTGTTGTAGTCTGTAGTCTGCTTTGTGGTTTTCTTCATACTGCTTTGTGGTTTATTGTAGGTTGTAATCTGCTTTGTGTTGGCACGAGGGGCACCCAAAACAGGGCAAGTGCTGTCTGTCTGCATGTGACGGACGTCCGTCAGAAGGGGCCGGACGTCCGTCTCAAGGTGACGGACGGCCGTCTGAATGTGATGGATGTCCGTCTTAACATGACGGACGTTCATCACATGCAGTGTATTATACATGAACAAATATTATCCAAACAACTACGTAAATAAACAAATAAACTTCAATGTATTAAAAACTTTAGTGTATTATACATGAACAAAACAAATACGTAGATGAAGCTCCATGATTAAGGATGTGGGTGTGGGGCGACGGACTCCTGCAAAACACAAAAGGAAGTTCATGTCAGACGAAACGCTCATAGTGAGAACAACGTAAGAGCATAACAATCTAAGCACCTGTGTATCGGCAACAATGTTAAACCCCATGAATGTGTCGTATGAGCGTTCTGCTCTTACACTGCCACTTGCGGTGCCACCTGTTGAGCCTCCGCCTTGACAAGAACGGACATTGTGGCCTACACCATGACAACGACTACATGTCATAGGGATATGTCTCCTGCTGAGTACCGTGCTGCTACGGGGCTCGTCTGCATCTCGCACTCTTCGTTTTCGAGGCCGACCCGGGAGTCTCTTTACTGGTGGTGGCAAAATTGGAGGCTGGTTCGTTGCAGGCCACATGTGGTGGCCACTGACAGGTCGGGTAAAATGGGAATACATCCTCATATATGTGTCCCGATGGTACCATGCATGCACATAATCCTCCGCTGAAGTCCGCATAAAATTGATGCAAGGGATGGCATGCACGCATGGGATTCCAGTCAGCTCCCATCTGTTACAATTACAGGTACGCGTGTCCAGATCGACTGCGTACCGTTCGTTACCATCGCTTACCTCAAACCGATTACATCCTGAAGGTGTTGGACACCAATTCCGAGCCGCATGTTTCAGTTTGGCAAGCTTCTTTATGGTCTTAGGACACAAAAGATCTGTTGATTCAGCCAGCTGCTTATGTTTCTTAACGATCCTAGTCATTATGCCCGTTCTAATCATCTCGAACATAGTGAGGATTAGTTTGTCCCGTGCTGGCAGGAGGCAGGCATTGTAGCACTCGCTCAAATTATTAAGGCCCATGTCGCACTTTGGGACAAGACTGAATGCATGTTTTGACCAACACCTCGGGTTAATTTTCTGCATATATGCATGAGCTATATGGTCGAGCGCAAGTAGTTTACTCATCTCTTTCTGAAAGTTCGGTGATGTTGTGGCCCTTGCTGCCTTCCACATGATATCTTTGTATTGTATTCCTGGAAATAGTTTTTTGAAATTGGCATACAAATGTCTTAGGCAAAATCGATGCTCAGCTGCTGGTGCATATTGTTCAATAGCAGGCACCAACCCCTTCTGTCGATCGGAAATGAGTGTCCATCCTATGCCTATGTCACTGTCTAAGTCCGTCACCAAGCAACACAAAAACCAGGTCCAGGAGTCTCTGCATTCTGATTCAACAAGTGCCACAGCAACTGGATAAATCTCATCATTGGCATCAATGCTGACAGCTGTGAGCAATTGGCCTGGGCACGACCCCTTCAAGTGACAGCCATCAAGACAAATAATGGGTCTACCAAACTCCTTCAGACCCCTCTTGCACGCATCCAAACACATGTACATTCTTTTAAATATTGGACTTGGACGGGCCACCAAATCTGGAAAATCTACCACCAACAACAGCGTGCTACCTGGATTGGATCTTCGAATCTCTTCTGCATAGGACCAAAGTAGCTTGTATTGTTCGTCACCATCCCCTTCGTTTAAAGTCTGTGCTAAATTCCTTGCCCTTCTAGCAAGACTCAGAGAAATATTGACATTAAAGTCCATCCTTACAGTCTCAATTATGGAAGCAAGGTCCCACTTGGGTTGACTTTTTAATCTATCCAAATATTGGTTTGCCACCCATTTGTAGGAAGCGTGTCGGCTTTCCATTTGTCGTGCACATGTGTGCTCCTCATTATAGCTCTTAATTTGAAAGGTCAGCTCACCTTTCATTTTTGGAGCATGAAGCCGCCAATTGCATCCATCACTGCACACAGCAGTTATCCGATGTCGTTCGCTTTTAACAAACCTAATCTCATGCCCATTTTTCAAAGCATAATTAACCACTCCATCTCTAATATCCTTCAACACTCTATACTTCTTACCCAGACAGAGCTCCGAGGACGAACATTCAATTTGGGGATGCATACTCTCTGCCCAATCATCATCCTCTGAGTCACATATCGAACGTAGCTCCGATTCCAGGGATCCCGAGATTGAACGCAATTCTATACCCGCTTCGTGGTAGAACCACCGATTCTCATTGGTCTCTACTGCCGAAATAGGATTAGGATTAGGATCTACCTCCATTCCACAGTCAATGGATTCTTCAACCATGTATGATGAAGAAGCACACCTTGACGACTCCATGTGATGTGCAACACTCTTGTTCGTTCGCTTACGTTGAGGGAGTTGGTCAGGGGAAACAAGTTCTCTCTCTCGAATATCTATGGCAATGGTCGGACTTTTTGTGCTCGACTCTGTTAGGGTTTTAGTATAAAATCCGAGAGTGACGGACGCCCGTCATTTTCATACGGACGTCCGTCATGTTAAGACGGACGTCGTCCAGAGGCTGATGACGTGTTATTTAACGACAGACGTCCGTCATAATGGAAATTCTGGCGATTTAGGATCGCATGTGACCCGCACGTGACCCAATTAATTTGGAGTCACTACTGACCGTTCGATCCAGGCGAGGATCCAACGGACAAGGATCGACGTCCGTCTTCGCCAGGCGGATTAAATCCTGGCCGTCGATCTGAGGCACGTCCCTCGCTCGATCCAACGGCCAAGGATCTTTGTCCGTCATCGCATCTAGCAGGGACGCCAGATTCAATCCTGGCCGTCGATCCAGACGAGGGACGATCCTGTCGATCCAACGGCCAGCGAATGTCGTACTTCGGTCGGCTCTGGACGATTCGACTGTCGGCTCTGCCATCGCCCTTCGACTCCGTTCGACGCCGCTAGACAGGGTACAAACGGGGCGTTAACCTCGACGGCTCTGGACGGAAATTGTGACTGCGAGGTCACCGGCAACATTTTCTCATAATTCAGGATTTTAGTTGTTAAAAAATAATCTCCAGAGTTTGACTTGTCGTTGATCGCAAACTATAAGGTCTACAATGTTATTTACCCAAAAAAGTATTCTTAGATAGACAAATTCTGAATTATTAGATAGACAAATTTTAAAATAAATTTATTAATAATTAAAATCTCATATTATAAAAAATAAAAATAAATAAATATTATTGTGACATTTTTTTTAATTAAAAATTTTAATTTTTTAAAATAATATATTAAATATTCACTATAAAAATAATATTTTTTATTACAAAGTGTAACACCGCGAATCTTTATATCAGAATTTATTAAGAACAATTGAAAATTTATTAGGTACATTTGAATTAATTGAATAATTATCGGGGTATTACCGGTGACGTATTCGTTAGATTATAATCTATAGAGATTAATGTGATTAAAATAAATATTAATCTGATTTTGTAAATTATAATGTATGTGATCAATTAGAGTTAATTAAATTAAATTATAACATAAGTGATTAATTGGCTTAATATTTATAAGTGAGATTGTTATTAAATAACTAAACCGATTCAGCGTCTCTCATTTCATCTGGCCTTCGGCCATTTGACGAAATGACAAAAATAGGGTATTAAGATTAAATTAGGATTTTATCGTAAATAACCATATAGAGTAAGGTTAATAATTAATGTCATATAAATAAATAAAATAAATAGAAATTAAAAGAAAAAAAAAAAGAATGGCTTAGCCATTCTTCCGGAGAAGCCTGAGCGAGAGAGGCAGAACCGAAGAAGAGAGAGGGGAGAGGCGAGCATGGGCTCGTTCCGGCGAGGGTGCGATGAATCTGGGGGATGAGGCAACGGCGACGAGGCGAACGACGTCCGGGTAGGTGACCTCCTGGCGGCTTTCGTGGGCGCGAAACGGCGGAGCTAGGGCACGGGTTCGCTCGGCCGTTCCGATCGTGATTCGGCAAGCTTCTGCGACGAGTTTTCTTACGAAGTTTGGAGGTATGGTTGGCCAGTCTTCCTCCTCCTCCTTTTCTTTTTATTAATCGGGCATGGCATGAACGGAATGGACGATTTTCGCATTGGGCAGGGGTGATTCCAGCGGGTTGGGCTGGGCTGGGCTGTGCTCGGGTGCTCCGACCCGTGTGCATCGAATCAGATTAACCCGATTTGGGTGAGCTGTCCATTTTCAGGGACGAATCTTCCAGCTTTACTTTCCAGCGGTGGAGGAATCGAAGGAAAAAGGGCCCACTGTTAAATGCAGTGAAGAAAATGGAGAGATGTTGTCGGGAGTGAATTAACGCAGTGGTTGGGGTTTGTTGACGAATTTAAGAGACTGTCGGGCATGAGTGGAGGATAAATTGGTAGAGGAATTTTGTGCAGGAGACTTCTCTTCAGGTTTCCAAGTGAAGTTCTTGGGTTGAGTCGAGAGCTGTGCAGGACTGCTGGATGGCCGAGAGCTCTAGGTGAGTTCTCTTCTCTGCTAGTTGGATTTTTGGCTTCTATTCTTGACTGAGTTTGTTAACTTTCATGGGTTCTATGATGGAGAGAATGGAGGAAGGAGATGGGAGTGAGCGGAGTGCTCTCTGACTGTTTGGTCGAGTGTCCATAACTGTTGCAGGTAACAAATTCTTCCTTGGATTTTATACTCCTTGTCATGTTTGGATGGTGTTCTGAGATATGGTTATTGGGATTGGTTGCTGAATATAGAATGCTAGCTTGTTTGGCACTTGGTATTTGGAAGTCTAAATGTGAATTTAGGAATACATGAATACTCTATTGTGGTGCTACTCCTGGAATGTTGATCTGGTTATTATTTTGTGAAGTTTGAGTTGTGGGTTTGTTTCTCTCTATCTGCCATTTACGAAAGCATGAGCATACTCTACGTTTTGGTTGTTTGTGGCTCTATGATATTGTGAATGCCATGTGACATTGTTCGTAATAGATGATTTTACCGTGGCCGTCTTGTTTAGATAAAGAGATTAATATGCATGTTATGTTGGTTGTTAAGTTATAGTTCATAAAATCTAGCATGCATGCATATTTGGTTAAATTCATGCATAGTGAGATCAAGTTAAGTGTTCTACACGATTTGGATAAACATATGTTAATAATTCGATTAGTTTATGCGAATATGATATGATTTGCTCTAAGCGTTAACGAGTTCCTAGAACTACGAAGGATTAAGAATAGGAAAGAGACATTATGGTTATAAGTTGAATTGATCAATTAGATTAATGATGAATGTTACTAATTTGTAAAGGTATTCAAATGAAGAAGAGGGATAACAACGAAGTGCGAATGCGCGATAAAGTTCTAGGTAAGGAACTTGGGTGTGTCTTGGCCATTTGGAGGCCCTACACCATAAGTGTGTGTGTGAGTTTAGTGTTAACGTTCTTAAAATGTTTATTGTTAGTTGTTGGCTGTTAATTGTGAGTTCTAGTTCCTATCGTAATCTCTCTTATTGTGATGGATTGCTAGCACTTTGTAGACGTTGTTGCTCGGTGATACGTTATGATTGTTTTCCTAGTTGTTATTGCTCAGTGATATAGTGATAGTGTTATGCTCGTCATTTGCTAGTGCTGCGATTAACTACAAGGTTGACGAATGAATTTTGTGAAGTATGAAGTAGTTGTGGGAAGGTAGAAAATGATGAAATGAAAAGAGGATGTGTGATGATCATGAATGAACTTTGATTTCCCTATTGATATTCCTTTTATTGTCTTAATTCCTAAGTGACTTTGATGCCTATTGCATGAGATGTGAACTACTATGATGTGAATTGTTAACTGAATAATGAAGGAAAAAAGTTTAGTTAACTAAACAAACGAAAGAAAAATGTTTAGTTAATTGAACAAATAAAGAAAAAAGATTTAAAGAGTTAAGATGCATGAACGTTGTAAGCCATTTCAGATTTTCATTGTTTCTTTAAATATGGATTGTGAACTAGTTGATGAATAATAAACTTGAATCGTAAATGTTATTTCTTGGTTCTGGATAGGAACTGTAACGACCCAGATTTTTTTTTGTAAATCCTGAAAAATGCGTAAATAAATTTGAATTTTCTTTTTAAATAAATCAGAGTGCGTCTAAAACCGGATCGCTACTGACTCTTTCCTAAAACTCGTTAGGAAAACCAATTAGTAAGTAGGTGGAAGCGTAAATGCTATAAAAATCATCTATTAAAATTCTACAGAAGCGTTAAAATCAACTTTTGTAATCATTGCGGAAGCGTTAAAAATTTTTAAAAGGAAATACGTTATTTAAACATTTTGTCTATAAAATAAAAGCATTACGTTTATCAAATAAATGTTGACCACTACTTCATTGATTCAATACCGTTTACTTTCCTTTGTCTTTGCCTTGCCAGCCCGAATCCTGTGCGTGCGAAATCATCCATCTCTGCCTCGTTATGCGTTTCTCATCTTCTTATTCGTTTATTATCTGTTCGGCATTGTACCCACACCACAAGTAAGGACGTGAGCTTACGCCCAGTAAGGAGATGGGGAAAAACAATTTATGCATTTCTCTCTTTAGTTCTTGTTGGAATTGGGCCACCCAATCCAACCTCTTTCATTACGTTCGTTTTCTTTGTTCGTTCTTTAAACTCGTACATCGAGCCCGGAGATTGAGGGTTTTCCTTTGAGATGGCATAGCTGTACGGATTCTAACCTCCTGTGTGCATACTAGTCCCTTTCCCGACATGGTAAGGGTGTACCCTAGTAGCTAGGCTAGATCCGGACTACCCATCTACCTCAACTCCCTAGTTCCGGCATATACCCGCCTTTAGGGTTTGTTCTTTTTCCAGCATATACCTGCCTTTAGGGTTTTTTCTTTCTGTTCTGGCATATACCCGCCTTTAGGGTTCTTTCTATCCTGGCATATACCCGCCTTTAGGGTTTTTTTTCTATCTGTTCCGGCATATACCCGCCTTTAGGGTTCTTTTCTTTTTCCTCACTCATGCATGTGGGTACCATCCCGAAGGTTACCCCCTACTTGGTTTCTATTATCATGAAACATATACATTATAACGTACATTAACGGAAACTGAAATACACATTGAAGTAAACATACTATAATTGAATTTACGCAATTGAAAGCATACATAGATATAAGAAACAATTATGCTATTGAATTGAAACAGCGAACAAGGCAATAAAAGTAACATACGACAATTATAATTAACTAATCATACTAAACTAGAAGATTCTTATCCAGGACCAAGAAATAATATTCATCTACTAATTCACAACTCATATTTAAAGAAAACACTAGAAATCTAAGACAATTTACAACGTTCATGCATCTTAACCTTAAACCTTTTTCCTTCGTTTGTTTAGTTAGCTAAACATTTTTCCTTCGTTTGTTCAGTTAACCATTCACATCCTCGTGGTTCACCTTTCATCACACATTCTTACTTTTAGATCACCATTCTCTACCTTTCTACAACTACATCAAGACTCATTTGTCAACTAATAACATCTACATTATTATACAACAGTATTGTCGTTCAACTAACTCATAATCTTAATACCAATTATGCTCACATCCTGAATTTAACCAACAAGAATTAACTACTAAACATGCTCTTTTGATGGACAACATACATCAAATGAACTAGATTTAAGAAGATTACCATTTATTAATTAAGATTACCATTTATTAATTTATTAACCGATTTCATGCTTAACCCATTTGCGAACTAGTCGATTTTACATGCTCAATTAATGATATTGAAAATTTGGTATTTACACCTGCTTCAGTAATGGGACATGTTAATTGATTGATTACATGACATCCTTTACTTGATTTATGCTTACACTTAATCTCGCGAAGTATCACTCTCAAATGACAATATGCAACGGTAGTAAATTATCTGCATGCATAAGGAATTCAAACTAAAACTACATAGCAAGTAAATCAATAACTCTTCTAGCTCATTTTCATACTTTCGTTCACTTAGGCATTTTCATCACATAATATAACTCTTTCAGCCACTTTCATTCCTTACATAATACCTTATCATTTACTCGTTTCAATTTCATACCATCATTCCTTCGTTTAGTTAGACATTTTCATCTCATAATGTAACATAAAACAAAGCTGAACATCACAGGAAAATATCACAGATTCACAACAATTTCTACAAAACATCAACAACTATTAATATCCATTTTAAAAACACTAACTCTAAATTACACACACTTTACTTGGGTGTAGGGCCTCCTCTGGCCAAGATAATCCATTCCTTACCTCCAATATTTATTGTGTTTAGCACGTAGTCGCTATCCTTCCTCTTCCTCTTCCAATACCTTCATGAATCAATAACGTATTTTAATTAAATTATTAATTGCATATAAATTCTAAGAATCCATTACCACCTAAAACGAAACATATTCCATCACAATATCCTAATCTAATTTCTAACATACGTTTAACTGATACATGACTCAATCCAAATCAATAGGGCACTAACCATATCAATTACATCTCTCATCCATTTTTCTTAGCAAGCAAGAACAACATCGTATTTGAAGAGCGCATGATATTATTCCCAGTTAATGTCGTATTAAAATGATTGCACATTGAATAGCAATTTCCTTTAACAAAACTTATTAACCAACAAATCATGCTTATCATTCTTTTTATCCAAATAGGACGGCAGCAGACTTTATCCAACAACAACCATAAGAGTGCATATCTGCAACAAAACTAATCAAATATGTTCATACTTTCGGAAATGGCTAATACGGAGCAATAACCCAAAAATAAACCTTCACAGAATAATGATCTAAGCATAATATTTCCAACATTCCGGGTGCCAATCAGCTTAATACTCTATATTCGGCCACTAATTTCAGTAACCAAATCTCATAACACAAACCCAACATATTCGTGTGCCATAGAAAAATCAACAGGAACCCAATTATTGAATAGATACTAATCCACATTAACCATCAAGCCAATTCAAGATTTAACAGAGCATAAATCCCATTGGAATACTTAAGAACTAGTTTACCAAGAGAAGATCTTACCAAGACCCGAGAGTAACAACTCCAACTACTCAGTCAACAAATTTCAATACCTACTCCAGTTCACACTCGACATAACACCCACTTGAAGCGTCAACAGAAATTAGAGAGTATCAATTTACCAACATATTCATCATCCACGTTCATAAATCAAAGACCAGAGGAAGTTCTTACCTGTTGACTTCACCCCTTCACTGCCATCACGATTTCCAGAGAGCTCCCTGCCTCCAATTTGTTCTCATCTTCATCACGGCTCACAGAAAAAGAGAGAGCTTCTCCCACAGCTCACTGAGATCCCCTTTTCTTTGTCAATTTATCAACATAACATTAACTCTCCAACCCCGACAACCTCACCGACAGCCTCTTCAAATTTAAGGGGAATTGTGTGTGGGCCGAGTCGCAACTGGACCATTGGCCTTTGGCCGGTCCAGCCCAACTGCCAGCCAAGCTCCTGTCTCAGGCGAAGATAGCCCCTGCCGAACGAGAAACAACGATTCCTCCTTCGAATCGCGCCTCAAGACAACAACAATCAATAGAATGGCAAGGGAGGAGGAAAACCCAGTCAAATCTTACCTCAAACCATCGCCAGAAACACGCCCGCGGGAGCTCCAACTTCGAGCCCTAGCCGAAAAACGTCGCTCCGCCCGTCGTACGTCGCACCGTCGTCGTAGGGGTTGGCCGGCCGTCGCCTGCATCACTCGACCGTTCCTCTCGTTTTGCCGTCGCCTCTCGGCTTCCTCCCGTCGTTCGCCGTGGCCATCTCGGCCCCCCTCCCCTCTCTTTGATTCAGACGCGAAGGAATGGCCATTCTGGCCATTCCTTCTTTTTATTTTTAATTTTAATTTTATTTTATTTTATTTTTACTTTAATGTTTCTTTTATATATATATTAACTATTAATTTAATTATTTAAATACCTCGTGATTCTAGTAAATTGACATTTATTTTTAATTCTAAATTATTCCATAAAATCGTTCAACTTAATAATTTAATTTGTTATCAGAACCGGTTCAATAATAAAAAAGTTACATATCAAATTTCCAATTATTCTTAATAAATTTCGATATAAAAAGTCGGGATGTTACAGGAACCTTTTGGTTTTAGTTATATAGATTTATTCAGCATGTTTATTATTGAATTCAATGATCAAGCATGTTGATTAGTTAGAGTGATCAATAGATTCGATTGACCCTCAAGCATAGTTAGCATGTTAAGTATATGCCTATCATTCATTGCCACAGCATGTTTCCATGTTTAACCTATCTTAGTTCAATGAGCATGTTTAGTTAATTATAATTGTCGTACATTACTTTATTGTCTTATTGTGTTCGCTCGCTATTACAATTCGATATCATAATTGTTCTTTGTATTCATATATGCTTTCAATTATTATGATTTATTATATGCGCAAGTTCAATTATAGTAATTTTACTTCAATGCGTATTTCAATTTCCGTTAATGTACATTATAATGCAGTATGCTTTATGTTAATAGAAAACTGTAGGGAGTGCCACTATGGGGTGATACTCATGCATGCATGAGTGAGGAAAAAATGTTAAGAAAAAGGAATGTTCGAGAGGGGTGGGACACGACCATCACCAAAGAATCCCTCCGGCGGGATACGTCGGAAGGGAAGAAACCCTGAAGGCGGGATACGTTAGAAGGGAGGACTCTTGAAGGCGGGATATGCAGGAAAGGGGACGAATGCTAAGAAAAGAATGTTTGGATCGGCAGGATACACTCATCACCGAAGAAACCCTCTGGCGGGATACGTCGGAAGGGAAGAAACTCTATAGGCCGGATACGACAAAAGGGGAGGGACCTATAAGGCGGCATACGCCAGAAAAGGAACTGAAAAAGGGAGTTGGAGGGCGGGTTCCATCCCCTAAGACCCCTCCAGCTCGATGTACGAGTAAAGAACGAACGTAATAAAAGAATTAGTTTGGGTGGCCCCCATTCCAAAAAGAACTAAAGAGAGATATGTATAATTGTTTTTCCCCATTTCCTTACTGGGCGAAAGCTCATGTCCTTACTTGTGGTATAGGTACAACGACGAACAAATAATAAGCAGATAACAAGTGATGATCTAAAGCTGGGATGAAGGATTTGCACGAGTGAAATTCGGAGCTAGCTAGGCTAAGAAGTAAAATAAGGAATGATTGTAGCTACGTTAAGTTTCTTTAAATTGTACTCAAGTGTTTAATTTCTCCCTTAAACAGTTTACACTTCCACCATGATTTATAAAGGGTTTTATTTTATAACGCTTCTGCATACTTAATAAGTTGGTTTTCACGAGTTTAAAGAAAGAGTCAGTAGCGGTCCGGTTTTAGTATCGCACTCTGATTTGTTTTTAAAAGAAAAATTTTAAGTTTTCACGCATTTTAACGATATATAAAAAATTGGGTCGTTACACAAAGAGTTTGTCATATTCCAAATATTTACTTTCCTTGCCATAAGAGAAATATCTACTGCAAAAAATATTTTCTGTAATGATAAGGGTAATTTATGCAACGAAATCTTAGTTTCATCAGTAGAAACATGTATTTCATTGTCATATCAGTCAATGTATCAAAATATACTCTTCTAGATATAATAGTAATTCAACGATTTTAATATCAATTTCGTATCTATTATTTGTCAACTCAGTCATGAAAATGGATGAGTATAAATAATCTCATATAGGTTGGATATAAACCAATTGAAATATTGCACTTTTGTTGTTTACGGAGTGGATACTTGAAAAATTATTAAAAAATTTTAAAATTTTTAACAGAAAACATGATTACGAAATTTATCGTCTTTATTTCTCATAGTTCGAGATTTTAGTTATTCGTGAAATTACTTCAAGATTTTGTTTGTTGATAATCCAGTAGTTCAAATTTGTTTTGTTAATTTTTCTTTATTTTAATAATATGGTAATTAACTTTAAAAATTTTAAAAATGTGTCCAATGTCTGTGAGCGAACATCTGATTATATTTATGTACAAGAAGGTGAACAACTATATTTATATGACGAATGTCTGCATAACAAAAAAAAAAATTTCAAATGTCCAATCTTGAGAAGAACTAAATCCCCATATGTCCGCACATATGTTGTAGAAACCTATGTGTCTAATGCAAATATTCATCCAACATTTAACATTCTGCAAACACAACTCATGTGCGACTACATGTTCTTTTAAAACCAAATATTTGCGAACATCAATACTTCCGTAAACACAAACACATATGTAGTCGCCAATACTTTCACAGATAGTTGGTTTCAAAAGGACACATAGTCGTGCAAGACTTGTGTCTACAAAATATTAAGTGTGTGACTGATATTCATGAAGGAAACATGTGTGGCTGCATTGGATACACACTTAACATTTTGTGGATACAACTCACATGTGATCATGTGTTCTTCATAAAATAAATATTTTTGGACACAAAGACTACTGCACATACAAACACTTCATTAGTCACTAACACTTTCGTTAATATATTTAATGTGGAATCACTTATTTTTCTAAAACTAAATATCCACAATCCTATCGCATTCACAAACGTTTTCTTTGTGAATGAGTCTGCAGACATAAACATGTCCTCACATCCTTTGCAGCTGCGAATACTCGCTCTTCATACCAATTATATTAATCCATGAATCCTTTCATGTCCGAGGAAGTTTCTTTATCCATAGAGAGAGAGGATAATAAAAAAATAACTATTGATGACGTGTCATAGTTTGGAAGTTAGTTTATTAATATATATATTAATAAACTAACTTCCAAACTATGACCCATCATCATTGGTTTAAAAATTATGTTTTTTGTGA
>CM039477.1:23282017-23296796 GCA_022433065.1 Begonia loranthoides | reverse complement strand
CCCCTATCAGATTACGAGAAAGAAAGTTTGGAAAAGCTGAAGCCTGAACTCAAATCTTCAATCCAGAAGGGAATTAAGTTTGCTGGTCTATTTTTGAATTATGATCACCTCCATTGGTGTAAACTGAAGCGTCCAGTTTCACGGGATTAGAATAGGCTTTTGTTATAAGCCAAAAGAGTCCAACCAATAAAATTCCCAAGTGGGATTTTGTGAGAAATACAAATTCAAACTCAATGGTTATGAACATAAATTATTAATATCTCTGGTGAACATTTGTCTGACTAGATCTGTCTTTGAAATTTCATTGTTGTGGATACTGCAATTACTTTTCCATGAACAAGTACTGACTTTGATTTAGACTTGCTAGGAATTGGTATGAGTTGCGGGGAAGCCATGATACAGTATGTATGTTGTATGAAATGTATATATGTCAATTATTGTAACATGAATTGTATAATATTTTTGGGTACGAAGTTAGTATTATATAGTTGAAGATCATTGACACGGGCTTGAAAGCCGAAATTTATTTATACGAAAAATGGGTTGCATTGTGCTACAAAAAGAGTTCAAAACGAAATTAACATCTCCAAACCAAGAAATGATTATTCATCGCGCAAAAATGTCATTTTTTCAAGCCTATACTGCAAAAAAGCCAATGATATGCTAATGACAATAAAAGCACTAGTTAATGATGTTGTGGATCAGGTCCTCCGGGTGAGTTTCTCTGAGGATAGATGATATCTGTTCGTCCAATCTTAACATACTTATTTTGCGGGAAGTGATATCCGAGTTTACGCAACAAATTTTTCCCGCTAATCTTCTTTGGTTTTGCTAGGAGCCCTTGGAGAGAATTCGCCCATGAACCGACTAAAAGGAGAGAGAATGATAGACCACAAAAACACTCTTCTAGAGAGAGAAATGGCCATATTGTGAGTAAGAAAGTAGCAAGAACATTAGAATTGTCTTCCTTTATATACATATTGAGATAGAAGATGTTACAATAAAAAAGAAGATTTAAAGGGCTTAAAGAAAATTAACTTATGGGACAGTCCTACAGGCACCCAATCTAAGCTCGTTGGAATGTTTGTCTAGTACACTTTACAAATAGAAAAATTGCTTTCCTAATGAATATAATATAAAAATATTCGTATTAGTGCCTTTTTATTTTTATTATTAATTAGTGCTTTCCATGCATTAAATTCCATACATATCACCTCCTCATTGTACAAAAATTAATAAGAAGACAAATTCCCATACTCTAAGTGTACTTATTGTGTCATTAGGCAATTTAAAGGTTCTTAATTTGAAGCTTTATTAAAGTATCTTTTCGCACCCCGTAGCCAACACTTTAAAATATATAAAGTGGTTTTTTACTTTTATGAAAAATGATTTAATACGAGGTTTGAGTTTCTTCATTTTTTACGAATATATGCATTTTCATAATAATATCCTAGTGTTATTTAAGGTAATTTTATGTGATTATTGTGGAGTCCATTGGTTTTCACAGTATAATATTGTCTGTTTTAAAATTGAAACTCATACGATTTTATCTTTAGTGTTAGTCCAAAATGCATTGTATTATGTATGAATGAACACTCTATTTATGAATCATTTACTTTTTACTATTTCAAAACGATGTGCGATTATACAATCCATCAACAACATTTTGGATTGTACTTATCTTCACATACGGACACAATTATTATGCTATAATTGTTTACTCGACATTTTTTAAATTTTATAATTAAGAAATTAATGAATATATGTAATATATAAATTAATAAATATATGAGTGGACATTTTTTCAATTTTATAATTTGAATATGATTGGACATTTTTCAATTATACTAATTCAGAAATTAATAAATATATGTAATATATAAATTAGAAAGATGACTTGGTAAGCATTAGTTTTTTTTTTTTACTCTATCTAATGAAATTATTTAGCACAATTTTTTTTTTTAAATTTGCCCAATGGAATAATCACTCCTATATTATCCGGAACTAAAAATCATTATGTGATGATAATCGAAGTAAAGAATTCGTGAAATCTTCTCGAATTGGATTCCCTAAAAACTACTATTGAACTTGAAATCAATAGTTTTGATTTCGTCTCTCTATATTTTCTAAGTTGACGAAAAACAAAATAAATGGAAATAACTATAATTAAACATGCTTAGCATACACAGAATTAGAAACAACAACTTCTAAGAGACTTAACCAACAACAATGACAAAACAGTACATTTATCGAAGCAATATATTCACGGAACATAATCAACATAAATAAAGGAAATCACAGCTCATTCATACTTATCATTCTAACGGGGTCTTCAGTTCATTCATCTCAATTCATCATTCTATACTACCAGCAATACTACAAGTAGTAAGCATTCATCATTCGTCACTATCAGTTCATCATTCTTCCTATCAACTTAACATCAGAGATCATTATTCTAGCAGGGAATATTTATCAACAAATTCTAAACATACATCCACGGTAAGGGAAAAATATAGAACATTAACACAGAAGCAAACAAAAGCAGACAGACTCTACTTGTGGGTAGGGCCTCCACCGGCCAAGACTCTACCCGATTCCTTACCCTTTAAGAAGAACTAACTCACGGACATCAGCTCCTAACTTCCTTCTCAGCTTGCTCCTTGCCTTACCCACAAACACCCACGAGCTCACAAAGCACTCTCACTCACCAGATGATTTTTCTATCACAGGAACTCTCTCGCTCAAAGGAACTCTCTGTCGTAGGGGAAGGAAGCCTGTACAAAATGGCAGGGAAGGAGGCTTAAATCGGAAGCCATACTAGGAGGAAGACCAACGTACTCTGAAATGGAGAGGAGAGGCATGGTGACGTGGTCCAGGCGTGGGGAGTCGACTCCCTTATCGATTGAGTGCGATTTTAATTGCAAAATGACAAGAAGTCCATTAAATCACTAATTTTTTGCATGTCTGGGATGTTTTGAACGAGAGGAGTCATCCTGGCCTCGTCTGCGTGTGTCCGAAAATCAATATTCCTCCTAACAGAATGCACTTCCAAACGAAGGATGGCGTCCTTGCCTTCATCCGCATTCGTCCGAATCCGTCATTCGGACGATGGAAGTCGTCCGCATTCTGCGTTCGCAATCATTCGAAATTGTCCAGAAATTGGACAGATTCAAAATGACTGCGTCCGCATGCGCCCGTAGTCATCCGCAAGCATCCGCATAGTCGAGCTACAAATGAATTATGATGCAGAACCTCGTCATGCATGTCCCAAATCACAGGGATGGCGTTCCATGCGTTTGCAGATGACATTTCTCGTCCTTGAGTCGTCTGCAAGCGTCCGAATTCGTCCAGAACAGTTTTTTCCTTCACATGTTCCTATTTAATTTTCATCCCATAATATTTTTCTTATAAATACACGTCACAATATAACACGTATAGATACACAATGTAATAGCGTAACTATCCCAACACCCAATTACATCATGTATATGGGGAAAACGTTATCGGGGTATTACAATTAAAGAGCACATCGACGGAAGCGGGGGTGTTCGCGGATGAATGCCAATGTCTGAATGATAGTCCAAAATTTTAGAGGTTGCTCTCAGGTGGTTTTGCTGTTGATCGAAGTTCAAGTTGCAGTCGACCGGATCATGAAAGATCATAAGGGAAAAAGGTGAAGCGGAAGTATTGGTGTCTGCAGAAAGGAAAGAGGCCCCCAGGATGTGGGAGGAAGAATGACCGTTAGATGAAATTAAAGGATAAAATATGAATCATTGGATTTGAGGAAAGATTATTTCGTGGAAAGAAGAGATTTTGTGTAGAAAGAAAGGATGCCACATGGAAAGAATTAAGAAAAATAAAAGTAAATGTCATTGTCTTATGCTAAAGGAACGTATCCGCAGTGGCGAACATATCCATGATAATGTATTAAAGAAGAAGAAGTGTCATCATTTTGTGAGTATTCATGGTAAATAAGAAAAGAGACTGAAACATTGTCATTTTGGATAATGGGTGTGAGTTGAATAGTGGACCTGTAGGAGTGTAGGCGTCCACGAGAGGATAGAATCTCTAGAGATTTAGACACATGGTCGTAGATTTGTTAGAAGCCGTCCAATTGAAACTACATATATCCTCAATAAATAATATAGTTGTGGATATCCAAAGTAAACAGTGAAACCTTGGAAATAGAGGTGTCTACATGAGGAATAAGCATCCACGGATGCAATGACACGTATATCTGCAGAAGGACATAAAGAATAAAGCGTCATCATTTGGAATGGGTATCTGCAGGATAAAAGAATCTGTGGATGGAAATGCATCCACAGAAGGAAAATAAAGGATAAAAGGTTGTCATTCGGTTGGGATATTTGCTGTAAATAAGAATCCGCAGATGGTAATGCATCTGTGATGAATAGTGATAGTGTGGTAGCGTAAATATCTGCAGAAGGGTTTTCATCTGCAGGATAACTTGGAAGCAAAGGATTGAGCGAAGATGCTTTTGCGGATGCAAATATATTTGCAGTGGTTGTTTACACATCCACGAAGGTATGCATACCCGCGACTAGCGTTTGCTAATTAATCGGCATTCGAGATTAATTAACAATTAAAATATGGAATTATGGTAAGTGATCTCACTGGATTAAGAAACACTATGATTACATCTACGAGTTTAGCTTAGGTAGGTTGTGGTGGCAGAAGAAGAAAGAAGGCACGAAGCTGTTAATGGTGACTCATCACCTTTCCTTTCCACTATAAATAGGGGTAGTTGATGAGAGACTCTCATCAACCTTGCCAAGAAACACTAAATGGAAAGGCGTTATGTTCCTCATCAAGGTAAGTGAAGTTCTCCTCTTAAATTGTAAGTTTAGTGTTATAATGAAGAATGATGAAAAAATAGGGTTTTGAAGTATGGTTATGGAAGAAATTTGAGATGACTAATTTGGACAAAGCAAGGAACAAATGAAAATTAATTCATTTAACATAATTACAAGGATAGGATGCTAATATAATAGTTGTGTTGTAGGTTAATCAACGAAAAAAATCAGGTTGCTATAAATCTTCAGGTAAGTGGTGTTGTGTGTGTGTGTGGCTTATGGGCCTATGACATGGAACATTAGGGTTAATTGGATGTTGATATTTGGTTGCTACTAATGACTTTCTTGTTATTATGTTGATATTATGTGAATGACTTGGTTATTGCTATAGTATAGTTCTATTTAAACATATATGAAAAATTATTTACTGTTATGGTGAAGTTCTGTTTATTGTTGTGTGCATTATCATGCATCATGAAATGCATGTTCAATAAAAAAGGTTTTGTGTATGGATTTTCATTAAGAAAGACTTGAATGTAAATGGAAAATACGTAATGGGTTGTTGTTAGTGGAGTTGAATAAGATGTCTCGTGAGGTGGACTAAATGGTGCCTACACTTCCCTGGAGCTCAAATAGGTTGTCCCGTGAGGTAGACCAAATGGTGTCTACTCTCTCTCCTAATGACTGCTTCAACAACTAAATGGATAACTGGAAAGAGAAATGAATCTATATATATGCGTGATGTTTTATATCAAAATTGCATATCATATTCTACTTAGTGAGTAATTGACTCATAGATTGACTTTCGTGATATAGGTGCCAATGAGAATTATTATGAAAATACGCTTGCTATCAATAACAGTGGAAGAGGTGCTCTCCTAGATTCATAATTGTCTTGTTATCGCTAAATCGATCAGTGGGGTGCTAACTGCCAAGGGTATCCATATAGACGAGAGTATAGTGGAAATGTGGATGTTTACTTAAATAATATATAATATGTGAAATGAAGTTTAGGTAAAATTAGACACTATATAAAAGGATGGTTTCAACATAATTGCTTTATTTACTTAATGATTTTCTAAAAGCTTATGCTATAAATAAAGTTACAAGTACGCAGGGATCACATAATAAAAAAATTTAAGTCATGTCAAATATGGCATCAAAGTCACCGATCGATTTTGTAAACCGCGTAACAAGTCAGACATCAATTTAGAGATACCTCCCTATGTCAGTAAATGATTAAAATGTTAGTTAATATACGATTTTCAAGTTATAAAATCGTAAGTAGTCAAAAAGGAAGGGTTGACAGGGACAAGGCAATCAACTGACTAACGAACTTGGTTGAATGACAATTTCAATATTTAGCATGATATACAACCAGAAATGAACAAGGAAACTTTTGACCAATGGAATTAAGTTGTGAAAGATTTCGTCAACTAAGACCTCCTAGTTTTGATGGACAATCCATGGATCCTACTCATGCTGAAGAATGGACAAGGACTATGGTGACATGCACAATATTCATGTTAACACAAGATGCAGGATACTGGTGGGACACAGTGAAAACAACGTATTATGCAAGAACAATGCAATGGGAATAATTCAAGGAGTTATTTTATGAAAAATATTTTAGTCGAACTACTTGAGCCAATAAACTAATGGATTTTGTACGGTTACATCGGAAAAATATGGTATCAGATTATGTTTGAAGGTTAGAAACACTTTCCCGATTTGGGTCACATCTGGTAAGCACTAAAACCCGTCTCTAGACTGGGCATTCATGTTGGTCATCCATGGCAAGGTTTGAACGACTGCGGCAACCATTTGGGTCAAATCTTTGTCATCAGTTAAGCTTTACAATCGTGTGACATTCTTTTCGAGTTGGGTTCCTGATTCCAGTATAGGACCCACTCCTCGTCCCTTGAGTTTTGGATGAGGATTCTAATATTGAATCTATTATAAGTTGTGATGATTTTTCTTATATAAAGACAACACTTGAGATCGTTGCTTCAGCTGGTAGGAGAAGCAACCGTCATCGATGTAGGGATTTTATACTTTTGCACAATATTGCATTATGGTTTTCCAAAACATTATTTTGTGAGGTGCCACATATGAAAACTCGACGAAAACTGTTTGACAGCACATCTGTTTTTATATTATACGTACATGAGTTTTACACATTTATTTTCCGTGCATGGTTTCTTATTTTGATCTATTATGTTCACTGAGGAATGAACCTTATTGATGCTTTGGATGGTCATGGTGTCAAAGCATCACGAGTTTATCCCAAATTCATCTTCTGTTGAATGAAGATGATTGTTTATGCGTTGTGTGAAAATGGGTAGAAGGGCGGTGATGACGCGCCCCTTGGGTTTCAAATCCTTAAACCTGATCAGGGTGTTTTTGTTATTGATTTTATAGGTGGTGTTGCTATCTGATCTTCGAATCGCTAGCCACCTATGTGACACTGTCGGGTCTTTGAATTACCATCACTTTTTATTCCTTCTATCTAATGAGTTGTTGTCTGATATTTGGATCGCCGCATTTTTGTGATGGTGTGTTAGAGGGGTCCATTGAGTAACCCTCTTTTTTCACTAGGATGGTGTTTTCTTTAAAATATATGCATATTTTAATATAGTTGTCTACATATATAATATGATTTGATAATTGACTCATTAATAGCTCGTGGAACCTATTTTTAATTAAATCACAAAAGAGGTTTGAATTATTTTTAAAATCCTTGTATGGTACGGTACAATAGTGACATTTGATTTAATCATATTTTCAAATAAAGGTAAAACTAATTTCATATACATTGCATTTAGTATAACTTGTCTACTAAGTTAGTCGTTTACCTCAACAACCCCCTTCCTTCTAGGAAAGGACCAAAGTGGATGAGAATAGGAAGAGTCGAAGTGCAATTTTATTTTCCTTCATATAGAGAGTTTATTTCCTTGGGAGAAGATTTGTTTAATTATAGAATGTATTATGTATTTGGTTAATAATGGTTGTGAACTCTAGACAACTTTTCTTTGTAATATTATTCCTCACACTATCATACTTGTGATAACTATATAGACCTTGGCTTTTATGTAGGCTATTGCTTTGTGTTTCAAATAAGTTTCTCACTGACAATTTAGCCTTTAGCTAGGCGATTAAGTCCTCTCCGAGGGTTGAGTCGTCCTACTCATTATTTTTGTTAGGCTCGCCTCCGAGTTGTAACAGATGGGTTCACTATAAATCAAAAAAGGTATTGCGATTTCTGAATTGATTTCTTTATTTTTTGCCAAGTTTAAAGTTTGGTTTGAGAAGTTAGATTTGTGGTAATTTATATCAAAATTGATATATGGGAATGCTGAATTTTTGCACGAAATTGAGTTAGATAAAATTTTGGAATGGGTTTGGTTTGTTTTGAAGTCATAAATTGAAGTTTTCAAAGAAACCCGATGTGGTTAATCATTGCAGTGGCCGACTGACGTCGATTCGTTCAGTAACTTGGTTATCTGGTCCATTTTTCATATCGAATGGTTTGGCTTTCCAGATCGGATCGTTCTCTGTTCTATCATGGGTATTTTTTAAACCGTGATTTGATCCTAAATTAATGTTTGTCCATTAATTTTAACGATCACTTAATTAACATATTTGATTTTACTGTAACTTATAGTATATAATTATTATTATTAAATATATAATTATCTAATTACATTCAAGAACTTTGATGGATAATTAGAAGAGAGTAGTAGCCACAAGTTGCATAGTTTTTTATATTATTCAAAGATATTTTTATTGGTTTTTACCTCGTAAAACCATTGACACTTATTTTATTTTATTTTTTTAGGGAAAATCACAGATTAACTATCGTACTTTATAATTAATGACAAATCAACCACTAAAGTATTTTTGTTAACAATTTAACTACTAAACTATAAAAAATTGATGGAGAAAACACCGCGCTTACATTTTTCGTTAAATAGTGTTGTCGTTCCACTGCAAAACAGTGTCTTTCCACTGTGGAACGTGAATCCTTGAAATATAACTTAAGAACGTTGTCGATTCGCAAATGAATGTCTGCAAATTAAAAAAATTCATTGTCTTCTTCATAGAAAAACACAGACAAACTCTGATTTCCCATGGTTTGTAAAACAATTCTAAATCATCCGAAAACTAAAATATTAACATTCGTTTACAAAATCTTCTAAATTATAAAATCTGAAATCTTCTAAATTCAATATTTTACGAAATTTGAAATCTTTTAAATTCATTTTTCATGGATATTAGCTCTTTTTTATTGAAAGTCTCTTCTAAAATCATGAGTTCTTTATATTTTTTATGGGTATTTGTTCTTTTCCACTGAGAATTTTTAGAAAGTTAAGGGCAATATTCCCGACGGAGATTTCTCATAGTTCACTGGTTAAATTGTTAACAAAAATACTTTAGTGGGCGATTTGTCATTGATAACAAAGTACGATGGTTGATTTGTCATTTATCCTATTTTTTAATATTCATATATAATCTTTAGAAAATTAACAAAACAACTACTGTACTATGAGATTAATGACAAGTCAACGACTGAATAGTTTTCACTAATAACTTAAATACTAAGCTGTAGAAAATGGATGACGCCAATATCGTTATTGTCTATTGAAAGAAAATTTACCGTGAAGACGATACCGAAATATTACTTTCTATAAATTCTAATTCTACTAAAGTTTTTTGCTAAGCTCCAGCATGGTCTTCATGTCATCGAAAACAATTATCACGTCATTGAAATATTACCGCAAAGCTCCGGCATGGTCTTCACGTCATCAAAAACAATTATCACATCATCGAAATATTACTGCAAAGCTCCGGTATGGTCTTTATGTTATCGAAAACAATTATCATGTTTTCAGTTTTTCGAATATCTTCGCATCGTCGAGAACAATTCCCTCCTCTTGATTTAAATGTCTAGTTTTTGTCACTATCTTCTTTTTCTTCTTTCTAATTCGTTGTCGTTGTTCAGTGCTCATCACTAATATCTCACATTTTTTATGTGAAAAATAATCTTTTCACGACGTAATCTTTCCCTTGGCAGAACGTCGTCATTCTACTATGAAATATAATATTTTAAAATTATTTAGTGGAAAGATAATGTCTCACAGTAGAATGATAACATTTTTTAATAAAAAATATAATCACAATATTTATTTAATCTATTTTTTATATTTTATTGTTTAAATTATTAATAAAAACTAATTAATCAGTAATTAATTTATTATTAATCTCATAATTATTTGTTGTTTTGTTAATTTCAGGTCATCTTTCAAAAAGTCCTTACGTATTAGTACTCTCCATTCAGAATTATTCAAAGTAAAATTAAAAAATATAATTAAAACTTCACCTTATTTAAATAAAAGAAATATGGTAAATAATAAATTACGTTAATAAATAGAAGGTCATCTTCTCTCAAGGTGTAGGTTTTTAAACATAATTCGTGGAGGCAAAAGAAATATTTTTAAAAATTAACGAAAATATATTAAAATGAATTCATTTCATCGAGAAAGATTCTGATAATCTGCTAAAAAAGCATTTTTGGATTAAAAAAATATGTTTTTTTTTTTTACTTTTTAACTTTTCCACCTAAGCTTCCTTGTTTTTTTGTCTAAGATTATCCAATTACCATGCATTCACACCCTTGACGACACACATTTACAATGGAAACGACGACGGCCAATAGCTTTAACGCTTAGGAGTCATCCTCCATTAAATCAAGGCTTAGACGAGTGTATTAATCTCTTAATTGAGATTCAAAATGCATATTTAACACTAATTTATAATTGTATTGGTTGATTATGTTTGTAATCCATTTTGATCATTCTTATTTGGGTAGAATTTACAATCTAGACGACACCCATTTCCAGGGTGATACGAAGTCATCCTCCATTGAAACAAGTCTTAATCATGTAATAATCTCTTAATCGAGCTTCGTATTGATTAATTGTGTGTGTAATCCATTTAAATCGTTCTTACTTGCATAGAATTTACAACTTAGACAATACTCATTTAAGAGCAAAATGATATTTGTGTTGGAAATATGCTTTAGATTCCTATGAGTAGGGTCCTCGTGAAGTTTATTTGATTTTTTGAATTAAGATTTGATCTACACAAATTAGTTTTAAAATATGATATCTTGTTAGTTTGTTATTTTTATCCTTTTAAATAGTTGTTAGATGTAATTTTTCAATTATGAGTTTATGAATTTATCTCATTAGTTAGCAGCATCAGTTTTCTTCTTTTCCTCCAAAAAAATAGTTTTTTGTTTTATTGGTTAAAAAAACCAACAACTGGTATCAGAGCTATTGTTCTTTAAGGATCTGTGAGTTCAAACTATCATGGAAACTGAAGCAAATTTCTCCTTTATGGCTCCACCGATTTTTTATGGAGATAACTACCAAATCTGAGCAGTTCGAATGGAAACGTATTTAGAAGCTTTGGATCTTTGGGAAACAGTAGAAGAGGACTATGATATTCCTGTTCTTCCAAACAATCCCACCATGGTACAAATCAAATCGCAGAAAGAAAAGAAGACAAAGAAATCAAAGGCAAAAGCCTGTTTATTTGCTGCAGTTTCATCAACTATTTTCACTCGAATTATGTCTCTGAAGTCAGGAAAGGAGATATGGGATTATCTCAAAACTGAGTATGAAGGGGATGAAAGGATTCGAGGAATGAAGGTAATGAATCTTGTTCGTGACTTCGAGTTGCAAAAGATGAAAGAGACAGAAACCACAAAAGAGTATTTTGACAGACTACTCAGCATAGCGAATCAGGTTAGAATATTGGGTTCTTCTCTGACAGATTCAAGGATTGTTTAGAAAATTCTCGTAACATTGCCGGACAGATTTGAGGCTTCAATTACAACCTTAGAAAATACTAAGGATTTGTTAAAAATTTCTCTTGCTGAACTCTTAAGTGTCTTGCAAGCACAGGAGTAGAGACGATTAATGAGGCAGGAAGGTGTTGTTGAAAGCGCTTTATTTGTCAAAAATCATGATGCGAGAAAGAATACGAACAAAAAAATACAAGCAGCAAGTGGCGAGAATCATGAAACAAGCTGCAAAAGTAATTCAGAAAACAGAAGGTTTTGAGCAAAGAACAATTATCTTCCATGCCAATATTGTAACAAAAAAGGTCACCCTCCCTTCAAATGTTGGAGGAGACCAGATGCAAAATGTAGCAATTGCAACCTTATGAGACATGAAGCTATCATATGCAAAAACGAAAAACAACAGCAAGGTGAAGAAGCACAAATTGCTGATCAAGAGAAGGAGATCAACTTTTTGTGGCTACATATTTTGCAGACAGTGAAGCCAATGAAAATTGGTTGATTGACAGTGGCTGCACCAACCACATGACTAATAACAAGAAGTTGTTTAGAGAATTGGGGGATGCAGAGTCAAAGAAAGTAAGAATTGACAACGACCATTACATTGAGGTAAAAGGCAAAGGCACTATATCAATAACAAATTGCACAGAGACAAAGTTAATTCAAGATGTACTTTATGTTCCTGAAATTAATCAAAATTTGATTAGTATTGGACAATTAATAGAAAAGGGGTACAAAGTGACGTTCAACAATGGGTGTTGTCGGATTGAAGACCAAGCAGGCATGGAAATCTTCAATATTAAGATGAAAAAGAGAAGTTTTTCTTTCAACCCAATTAAGGAGGAGCATACTGCATTCTCTGCCAAGGAAAACATCACTAAAGTACATCAGTTTGGAAAGCAAAGCACAAAGCCATTTCCCAAAAATGTTTGGAGAGCAACGAAAAAATTGCAACTTCAGGATCAGGCTGATATTGAAACACAAGATCAGAATGATAATGGCGGGAAACATAAAGTTTTTGACAATGCTTTTATTAGAGTTTGTGAACCTGCAGACTATGAAGAAGCCAAGAAAGAGCAAAATTGGATGATAGTAGTGAAGGAGGAGCTGTCCACGATAGAGAAAAACAAGACTTGGTGTCTTGTGGAGAGACCTCAAGGTATGAAAGTAATTGGACTCAAATGGTTGTTTAGAAAGAAACTAAATGCTTATGGTTCAGTTCATAAACACAAGGAAAGACTTGTGGTGAAGGGCTATGATCAGATATTTGGAGTTGACTACTCAAATACATTTGCACCAGTTGCCCGACTTAAGTTTCTAAAGAAGAATATTGGAATTTGAAGTCTCTAAAGCAAGGAGGAGTGTTGGAAATATGCTTTAGATTCCTATGAGTAGGGTCCTCGTGAAGTTTATTTGATTTTTTGAATTAAGATTTGATCTATTCAAATTAGTTTTAAAATAGGATATCTTGTTAGTTTGTTATTTTTATCTTTTTAAATAGTTGTTAGATGTAATTTTTCAATTATGAGTTTATGAATTTATCTCATCAGTTAGCAGCATCAGTTTTCTTCTTTTCCTCCAAAAAAATAGTTTTTTGTTTTATTGGTTAAAAAAACCAACAATTTGTGACAGTCCACTCTATGAAAGTAAGAATGACGCAAAATTCTATTGATTGTGAGGACCTAACATATATTAGTGGGGGTGCACAATCTCACATCACTTGAGATAGTGAAAAATGAATGGTTTATAAGTAAAGTTCTCATTTCTACCTAGTACAACGCGTTTTAAGCTAACCACGATAACAAAATTGTATGAGATTCAGCCCAAAGCGGACAATATTGTACTATGAGGTTTGAAGATTTCACAAATAGTACCAGAGTCAAATCTCGACCAGAAGTATGATCGAAGAGAACATCAGAGCCCTAAGAGGGGGAGATTGTGATAGCCCAGCTTGTAAAAATAAAGACGACTCAATACCAGTAGATGTGCACAATCTCATATCACTTGAGAGAGTAAAAAGTAAATGATTATAAGTAAAGTTATCCTCCTTACTTAGTATAATGCGTTTTAGCTTGACTCCAAAAATAAAATAGTACGAGATTTAATCCCAAACGAACAATATTTGTACTAAGAGGTATAAGAATCCACAATATCCAATAGTTTTAACACTTACAAATTATCCTCCATGAAAACAATTATAAATTACATGCTAAACCTTGAGTGTAAAAATATATATTTGCTTTAGTAGTGATTTATAGCTGTATAGTCCATTTTGATTGTCCTATTGTGAATTTTAACTATCCATAAATGTGATTAGTGACATAGATCTATTTTACTAACTATTTTCAAGTTTTGGACTGTATTTTAAAATTATGAATTTTAACTAATAATTTTTATATATTTAAAATTTGTATATTTTAAATATATCAAGGGAAATTTTGATATTATAGCTTAAAATTATTATGTATAGGGTGACATAAAACATATCAAAACAAGAATTATTCATATTAATAAGTAGTAATTTATCATTTTCTTTTTTATTTCAGAATTCTTTATTTTCAAATCAAATTATTTTGATTAAGTTCCTAAATAATGAAAATAATTATTTGATTATTTAGATCTCCACGTGAAATTAGGTTATTTTGTTGATAATATTATTTTTTTTAATCCAGTGAAAAATATTTTGAAAATGTTTCATAATTATTTTAGGGAAAATGACAAATCAACCATCGTGGTTTGCGGTCAATGACAAGTCAACCACTGGGGTATGTTTTCTAACAAGTTAACCACCAACGTATGTGAAAATGACAAATAAACCATCGCTGTCCGTTAAAAAAAGTTGATGGCCCCACCATGTATGCCTGGACGCCGCGGCGTGCAGGCAATTTTGGCCTGCACGCCGCGGCGTGCAGGCAATTTTGGCCTGCACGCCGCGGCGTGCAGGCAATTTCGTCCTGCACGCCGCGGCGTCCAGGCCATTTTGTCCTGCACGCCGCGGCGTGCAGGCAATTTTGCCCTGCACGCCGCGGCGTCCAGGCCAAAATTATTATGAAAAAAAATATATATATATATATATACTTAAACCAATTTCGCCCAAATT
>CM039477.1:23246017-23281640 GCA_022433065.1 Begonia loranthoides | reverse complement strand
CTGGACGCCGCGGCGTCCAGGCATACATGGTGGGGCCATCAACTTTTTTTAACGGACAGCGATGGTTTATTTGTCATTTTCACATACGTTGGTGGTTAACTTGTTAGAAAACATACCCCAGTGGTTGACTTGTCATTGATCGCAAACCACGATGGTTGATTTGTCATTTTCCCATTATTTTATTTAAAGGGCTCATTTTAATATTTCCACACTCTTGAGGGGAAACATTAAAGTCAATAAAAAAGATAAAAGTATTTATTAAAACACTGCGGCTGCCGGCCCCAAACTACGATAGTCTTCCACTTCTTTGGTCGGTTAATGGGTCATTAGGGTCATAATTATTCTTTTAATGCAAAAAGTAATAAAGAGAGCATATTTTAATGATTTTGAAAGGTCAAACATTCATTTCAATAAATACCATAATTTTTAATAAGGAAAACATTTCATAATTTAATAAAATATTTAGAGTTATTATCAATTATCGCCTTAAAGTTTAAAGCTTTTTTAAGAAACACCTTAAAGTTCACTTTTTTCATATAACACTAACACCTTAAAGTTTTAAACGTCAGCACCCGTCACCTTCCCGTTAATTTTTCACGTTTCACTGAACGTCTTCTTTGCTCGGCCTCTCTCTCAAGAAATGGCAGCTTCCACAGTGAAATAGAACCCGAATTCGGAGAAAACAAGGACATAGTGAACTGGGTAAAAAGCAAATTGAAGAGGAAAGAGAGTGTACTAAGTAAGGTGGATTCCAGAATTGGAGATGGGTACAAAGAAGAAGCCATTAAAGTGTTGAGAATAGCAATTCTCTGCACAACCAGACTTCCTACTCTCAGACCCACCAGGAGAAGTGTCGTTCAAATGCTTCAAGAAGCAGACCCATCCAAGCTGGTCGGTATTGTCATAAGCAAAGACGGCTCGACCGTCAAAAAGAAGATCAGTCCAGAATATTGAACGTTCCATTCAGAATCTACGCATCGGTTTTCCATTTTGTACATAAACAAGAAGCTTTCTCTTAACCTTTTTTGGCCAAGATTTGCACAAATGTTTTTAGGTCTTAAAATTTATATTTTTAATTTAGAGAGAGAGAGAGAGCTCTATTAATGGATATGATTGGCAGCCCAACGTTTGATTTAGAAGATTCAACAAAAATAATGTCATAACCTACCCAAAGATCTCCACATTCACATAATGTTTACATAATAATAAGATAGTGTAATAATTTTAAAGTAAGTACGGTGTAAAAAATATCCAACACCCAATATAATTATACTTACTAGAAAAATAAAATAGTCATCATCAACAAAAAAAAATAAAACACTCGAAAAAAAGAAAGAAAACAAAAGAAAAATTACTTCGTAATCTATTATCTTGATCGTCTCAATCCTTGTCTAAGAAAAACAAAGGAGTCTTTTAGAGTGAACGAATAATTCAATAAGAAAATAGATGCTATATCCAAATATATAATAATTTTTTTTTATTATTTGGAAAACAGCTTCAGGAGTACGAGTGTTGGTGACTTTTACAAGTTCTTCAACTTTGACCTATAAATATATATTATTATTTCATTAAAAACGGGTGAATGTCATTGAAGGCTATATATATGGCTGTGAAACCCTAATCATTGATATCACTTTCTTTGTGTCAATCCAAACCTTAAAAAGTGATGAAACTATTGCAGTTCTTGCTTTGTATTTTACTTCTCCTGTTCTTGAGTTCTGTTTCTGAAACTTGCTCTCCCAGGCAATTTCTGAGTAAGAGAAGGGCATTGGTGGAAAATGTGTAGGAGATTTTGAAGGCTAGAGTTGAAATGCAAGAGAAACTTGGAGGTGTTTTGGTGTCTAAGAGACAATCCTGTCCTCGAGGTCATGATCCTCGTATCACTAGTTGTCTTTTGTTTGTTATTAGTCTTCTACATGAATAGGTATTGTCTATTGATGTGTCATTGAGTTCTGATAGAGTTTGATGTGAACCAAATTCTAGTTGAACTGGATCGAGCCCATATCCAATATTATGATTATTTATTTTTTCTATATATTGATGCTTGAGCCGCAAAACTCATTGTACCTTGATTTCCAAATTAGTGAATTTCTCCTATGCTTGTGATTTTTTCCCGTTAGGGTTTTTTACGTAAATCTTGGTATCCCTGCTTCCACAATTTTCTTTTTCCGTTTCGCGTTCGATTCTCAACAATTGGTATCAGAACCCAGGTGAGATTCTCTATATCAATTTTTCAACAATTGATATCAGAGTGGAGTTAGAGTTTTAGTACTCAGATCGAACGGAATTTGAGATTTTCAATTTTGTTACAAATTGAAATTGGAAAAAGAAAAAAAAAAATTTTGGCTTTTCCCATCTGCCCTGCCCGCATGGATTCCAAGTAGGGGTGTGCATGGTTCGATTTGGTTTTGATGTGAAATCAAATAGAACTGGTCGGTTTCGGTTTTGAAATTACAAAACCGAAACCAGTTGTAGGAAAAATCAAAACTGAACTGGAACCGAACCGAAATCTCGGTTCCGATTTCGGTTTTTTCTCTTTTAATTTTTTTTTTCAAATATTATAATAAAATTGTATAAAAAAAACATAATTAATAACACTGAAATTATTCTTTCTCTTCTCTCTCCAAAATAGAGTTTTGTCAAGAAATTAAGTATTAGATCATTCGGAGCTCAGATCACTTCAATAGCATTCACGAATGCAAAATCAAAGTTTTGTACAGGAACAAAAGAAATCTCAAGCTTTCAGAATCAATCCATACAACAAGTCTTGAAGAATCAACCCTAACAACACCAGTATAACTCAAAGCCACATAATAGTTGATCAGAACATGATATTGAGCATCAGTTAAACCTAATTTTGATGAACTGAATGTTCAAATATGGATGCGTACCATGTGAGTCTCTTTTTGTCTGATCTCAAATTCATACTTCGAAGGCACTCAGAATACCCTAGTTGTGTTGTAAATTTAGGGCGAAACTTCGTTGTTCTTGATTGAAGCAGATTCGGTAGCAGACGACCGCAAGCGCGCCGGAGATGGAAGCGTTAGAAATGAAGTTTCGACTGTCAAGGGTAGCATCGACGGCAGACCAACAGATGTAAGTGCTGGACTGTTGGAGAGGGGAGTGGACGTCGACCAAAGACCTAACGAAGAAGATGAAGTGACGAAGAACCAGAAGCGGAGGCACGAATGACCAAACATGGAACTCCAAAAAAAAGCTCTAAAAACTTATTTATGTGGTTCGGTTTTGGTTTTTCGGTTTTGAGAAACCAAAACTGATAACCAAACCAAAACACTCGGTTCTCACAAAAAAGAACCGAACCTCAATTTTTTGCTATGCAAAACCAAACCAAACCGACCCAAATCGATCAGTTTCGGTTTGGTTTGCACATCCCTAATTCCAAGCAAAAGTCTGGCTTTTGCTTACTCCAGCACAAAGCAACGAAGAAGAAGCACAAACAGTATTTTTCATCTTCGCGAAGAACAGCGAGCGCCTAAGGAAATCGTCGACCGCCTCGTCAAAACTGCTCCCGTTGATGACCTCCAGTCAGAACCCACCGACGAACATCTAGCCGTCCACCCGCTATTCTCTGTCGCGCCACAGTTGTCGCCGGCGACTTTATCCAACGAAGAAAAGTGCCTCCTGCCCAGACGCTCCCTGCTGCCGTCTGTTGCCTGCTGTCATCCAGTCTCCCATTGCTGCGTCCATCGCCAAGCAGAGAACCAATCGCCGGGCGAAGCAACAAAAGCCGCCGGTTTCTGCCGAACCGTTGAACACACCGAGGGATAACAGTTTGGATTTTTTGGGAATAATTTTCTAAAATTTGAGAATTTTAGTGATTGAGAAATTTTGTAATTTTTGGGTGGATATTTTGGGTTCAGAAATTGAGTAAATTTCTGAAATTTTTGGGCATGATGACTTCGTTGAAATTCGATATTNGCAGAAGAAGAAGACTATAGTGATGGAGATCTTCTAATAGTGTCAGAGGAAAACTCAAAGCCAAACAAGGATTGGATTCTGGATTCAGCGTGTTTGTTTCATATGTGCTACAATCATGATTAGTTTACGACATATGAGACCGTTTCAAGAGGTGCTGTGTTAATGGGTAATAACACACATTGCAAAATAGTTGGTATTGGTACTATCAGAATCAGAATGTTTGATGGAGTTATGAGAACACTAGGTAATGTACGACATGTTCCTGATTTAAAGAAGAATCTGATCTTGTTGAGTACTCTGAATTCGAAAAGGTACAAGTACAGCGCTGTAGGTGGAGATATAAAGATCAGTAGGGGTGCTCTCATCAAGTTAAAGATACACAGAAGCTCTGCAAATTTGTATGTGTTATAGGGTTGTACAATGACGGGTAATCAGGTTGTAAAGTTTGTGAATTCACCTTCAAAAGGTTTATTGGAGAAGACTTAGAGGAAGTCAGGTTCTCAGGTGAAGTTCAAGTTGGATTCTGAATCTACATCAGAGCTGATATGTCAACCTATTACAGATGTTCAGCGTGATGCAATCACCACATTGTCACCAATTTCAGTTACAGTTTCACGTTAGAGTGGTATCGTCAAAGGCAGAACTAAGAGAAAGGATAAAACTCCACGACGATATGGTGAAACATCTACAGTCGGTTACACATTGAGTGTGTTCGAGAGTATAGATTCAGCATATTCATATGCAGTTTGTTGCGATATCTCTAATAATTCGGTGGTACAATGGAGCATATGTGATTTCTCTCCGAGTGTGTCTCTCAAGTTTAAGCAGGGCTTAAACTTGATCAGTATCAGATATTGAGTTAGCCCATCAGGGGCCTTTGTGGAAGAGGAGGTTATTTTTCGTTGGAATTTTGTAGATCGTTCGCCTTACATTAGAATTTCTTTGAAGATGGAGATTATCAAAGTTCAGTGTTCTGGATTCATTTTGGGGTGGGCCGAGAAGCCTACATTGGATCTCTCATGTGGAATTCGTGTCAAGGTGGAGATTGTTAGAGTTTGGTGTGACCCGAATTCTAGTTAAGCCGGGTGGGTCCCATATCCAATATTAAGGGTTTTTTTTTTATATTGATGCTTGAGTCGCAAAACTCATTGTATCTTGGTTTCCAAATTAGTGAATTTCTCTTATGCCCGTGGTTTTTTCCCGTAAGGGTTTTCCACGTAAATCTTGGTGTCCCTGCTTCCGCAGTTTTCTTTTTCCCTTTCTCATTCGATTCGCAACAAGTTCAAATTCTTAAATCTAACTAGTGTGCTTTATTGATATGTTTGATACACAGTTGACTGTTTTTAGACAATTGTTCTTTTTTCTCTCACGTGCTTTGCAGACATTCAATGTGCTAAGGTCCGTGAGTGACCTTATTATCATAATAATACCCCAGTGTTATTTCAAGTAATTTCATGTGATTATTGTGGAGTCATTTGGTTCTCCTAGTATAATATTGTCAGCTTTAACACTAAAATCCGTATGGTTTTGTTATTGGGATTAACCCAAAACGCGTTGTACTAGGTAAAAAGGAGCACTCTACTTATAAAACATTTACTTTTTCACTCTCTCAAAATGATGTGAGATTGTACACGCCATCAACAACATCTTAAATCGTTCTACTTCTAATTGTCTACTAGAACATTTTTCACGCGATTTATCATACTTCTCTTGCTGTATATCTTTATAACCTTAGCCATCCATGAAATATATAAACATGTCAGTAACCTAAATCTATGGACGGGAAGAAAGATAAAAATCTTTGTCATTCCCTATATCTAAAGGAGATTAAAACAAGAATTTATACTTAGAAAATTTTTCAAAAACAAAGTATTTTACATTAATTGCAGGAATATTTTGTTACTTGTCTCGGATTCCATATTCAACTGCACCATAGAAATAATGGCATTAAGTAATTTTTTTTTTATCAATTTTTTACCAATTTTGTCCCAAAAAACAATGAAGTGGATATCTAGAATTCGATAAATTGGGATGTCCTTATCTGAATCTGAGTCTAATAGCTGACAAAAAAGATAAGCATGACAACATGGAAAAGGCATAAATTGGATAAATATTGGATTATTAGAATTAGTTTTTTGGAATATGCTCTTAAATAAATATTGTTTTTTAAATGATAATTCATCAAACATGATATTAGAAGCTGTTTTCTATGTTCAAATAATTATTAAAATTTATCTTCGAATAAATCATTCTATAAAATTTGAATCTTCACATTCTTTCAATTATACTAATTCAGAAATTAATAAATATATGTAATATATAAATTTGAAAGATGATTTGGTAAGCATTTGTTTTTTTACTCTATCCAATGAAATTATTTAGCACAAGTTTTTTTTGTTAAACTTGCCCAATGGAACAATCAATCCTATATTTTCTAGAACTAAAAATCATTATGCGGTGATCATCAAAGTAAAGCGGATGCATATTATACAAGAATTCAAGAAATCAACTGGCCTTGGATTCCCTAAAAACTACAATTGAACTTGAAATCAGTAGTTTTGATTTCGTTTCTCCATATTTTCTAAGTTGATGAGAAACAACGTAAATGAAAAGAACTATTTAACTTAAAATTTACGACTCTAAATGTAATACCCAGAATTAAATTTACACTAAAAGTTAAGTGGAAATAAATTAAAATAAATATATTATATGTTCATGGAGTGGAATTAAGTAAGTGGAAGAAAAGGAGGGGATTAAAATAAAATGAAAGGGGTTAAAATAAAATAAATATATTATTTGTATGGAATTTAATGCACGGAAAGCACTAATTAATAATAAAAAATAAAAAGGCACTAATACAAATATTTAAGTTTTCTAATTTGTAGAGGGTACAAAACAAACATTCCTACTCAGCTAGATTAGGTGCTTTCCAATAAGTCAATTTTCTATTAAGCCCTTTAAATCTTCTATTTTATTTCAAATAGGAATATAAAGGAAGACAATTTTCATGCTACTTTCTTATTCATTGCAGAGATATGGTCATTTCTCTCTTTAGAAGAGTGTTTTTGTGGTCTATCATTGTCTCTATGCTTTTAGTCGGTTTAAGGGAGAATTCTCTAAGGGCTCCTAGCAATACTGAAGAACATTAGCTGGAAAAATTGGTTGGATAAACTCGGATATGATTTCCAGTAGACTAAGTATGTTCAGATTAGATAAAAATTCTTTATTTTGTGTGCTATTTCAGGTCACCAGATATGTGGGCGAGGAACAACTCGCAAAAGCTCTCGAGGGATGTGACCTGAAATTACTTTGTTTCTTAGGGCTGCATTTGAGTAAATTAACTTTGCACTATTATTCTTGCAGCTATGCCGGGGCCATTTTTGCTGATGCTTGCCTGAAAGGATTAAACGGCGTACCAGATATTGTGAAGTGTTCATTTGTTGAATCACACATCATTGAACTTCCTTTTTTCGCTTCAAAGGTTGTATTTCACTTCATTGATGTAAACTGAAACACAAATTCAAACTTTATGGTTATGAACATAAATTATTAATATCTCTGGTGAACATTTGTCTGACATGATCTGTCTTTGAAATTCCATTGTTGTGGATACTGGAAATTTCTTTTCCATGAACAAGTACTGACTTTGATTTAGACTTGCTAGGCATTGGTATGAGTTGCGGAGAAGACAATATGTATGTATGCTGTATGAATTGCATATATGTCAATTATTGTAACACATGATATAATATTTTTGGTTACGATCTCATGGGACAAGTTATTATGACAGCGACCAAAATTGTATATAGATTGCTATGTGGTTTTTCAGTCAAGTACCTTGTCGAAGAGAGCGATCGAAATACAACACAAATTACTCCGAAGAGTTTCCATCGATAGAGCGGTCGAGCAGGAAAAAAAGTGGACGACTGAAAAAAGTGCAGAATAATGCAACGACTATTTTTGAACGGTCGGATGTAGTCGACCAAAAAGGAAGTGGTCGATTGAAGACATGCAAATCTATAAATAGAATCACTCCGAGACTAAAGGCAGAAAGTGAAAATAGTACCAAAATGCTGCCAAATTTTTAACTCGATTTCTAGCTTATGAAAAGAGTGCAAATACTCAACCTTCACTTACATAAATTGAGATTCATTATTTGAGAGTTTGATTGTAAAGCGAAAGATTCATTTGATTATTATAATCAAACGAGAAGGATAACGCCTTACGAATCAGTTTGTAAAATGTTTATTTAACACCCGGAAGTCAAACTTCACCAATCGGAGAGATTGTGATAGTAAGGATCTTCAAGAGGAAAGCTTGGAGCGCGGATGTAGGGCGGAGTTGATGAACTGTGTAAACACACAGGTGTTGTTTCTCTAACTCTTTCTCTTTATACTTGTGTTTTTTTTTTTTGTTTGCATAATTGAGATAAATCACTTAAGGTTAGAGAATAAATAATCGCACGAAAAAATTTAATAACCTAATTCACCCTCCTATTAAGTTATTTTCGATCTTTCACTATTCACACTTTCAATGTTAACAAAACCCTTACTAATAACTATATCGCAAAATAACATAACGTAACTCCGATAAACATGCTCACCTAATAATGTATAGCTTTTCTGACATGTCCAATAACACTTCAACTATACATATCCATTTTGTAATTACTTAATCAACCTAAGTTCAGTGTATTTCAAATTTTACCGGTGAGCAAATATAATTATAAGTCCATGCACACAACCATAAACAACAACACCCGAAAAAGAGAAGTAGCTCACTCTCATCTAGAGTCTTCCCCACTTTCCCTTCTCTTTCTCTCTTCTTTCACAGTTTCTCACTCGGCTCAACCCGCAGCTTCCAGCTCTTGCCCTTTCCTCCAGCTCCAGAGAGCTTCTCTCTATTTCTCTCTCGGTAAATCTCTCTCTGTCTCTCTTATTTCTCCAGCAGCTTCCCATAAAACCTTCGTATGGTCCCCATAATCTCACCTAACACTTCATAGGAGTTGCCTCTGGCGCTTCTGATGAAACTTAACCCTTTGGTTTCCAAGCTTGCTCTCTATGATATTACTGGTACTCCTGGTGTCGCTGCTGATGTTAGCCATGTCAATACTAGATCTGAGGTACCCGTCTTTCTCTCTAAATTTTTGACTGGTTTTTGTAGTTTACTGCTTGATTGAAATGGTTTTTATTTCTTTGATTCAGTTCTTTTTTGTTTTATTTTGTGCTGTTTTACTCGTTTTTAGCCTCTCGTGTTGTGTTGGACTTAATAGAATTTGGATTGTTTTACCCTTAATCTGCACATGCATGCAACTTCTGTTGATTTTACAGGATTAAACTATTTACTAAACTCTTTCAGATTTGGTAACATAAAATTTGGGTTTTTGTTCTGTTTGGTAGGGCTCTTGTAAATATGATAAATCTTTGATTGAGCAATACTTTAATATTTTTTAACTATTCTTCCATTATTTTCTCAAGTACGCTTCTTCCCCTTTTTCACTTCCTTCAATTTTTCTTCTATTAATGACATTCCAATTTTGATTCAGTGTCTGTGTACGTTGATTGCCTTGTTGCTTGTATTGTTGGCCTTTTTTTATGTTCTCTAATTCTGTATACTTGAATATTTATAGGCCACTCCAACAGCCAATCTGTCTCCTGATGTAATTGAAGGTCCAACTAAGCGTACACAAGATGGAGGAACAGAAGTTGTGGAAGCCAAGGCTGGAAAAGGATCTGCTACATTATCTATGGCGTAAGATTCTATTGTTTAATCTTACCCCCATATCTTGGTGAATTGGGCTTGAATTTTACCCCTTGAGGAGAGTCTGACCTTTTGGATGGATAATTGAAACCAAGAATAATCTAAACATGACCACTATTAGCCATTCTTCTGTAGATTTTGCAAATTAGGAATGAAAAATAAGAGCATCTCAACGTATAAATTGATGTGAATCTCTGATAGATACTTAATTTAGGTAGCATTTGATAATTTGAAGGCTTTGAGCCTCTATAGCTTTCCTTCATACTATTTTGAAATGGTCACTCATGATGAGGTTTTTGGGTCTTTTCTGGTGATCCATAATATTTTCACTAAATATGACTGTTTTCAAGCGTTCTCTTTAGGAAAAATCAGATTCTTCCACGTCTCCTTAATCAGATTCTTCATACACTTCTTCATGAACTTTGTTGCTTAGGGCTGCATTTTAGTAAGTTAACTTTGCACTATTATTCTTGCAGCCATGCCGGGGCCATTTTTTCTGATGCTTGTCTGAAAGGATTAAACGGCGTACCAGATGTTGTAGAGTGTTTATTTGTTCAATCAACCATCACTGAGCTTCCTTTCTTCGCTTCGAAGGTTATATTTCACTTCTATAACCTCGCAATTACCAGTTTAATTATGATCACCTCCATTGATGTAAACTGAAGCAACCAACAAAATTCCCAAGTGGGATGTTGTGAGAAATACAAATTCAAACTCGATGGTTATGAAAATTTATCTGACTAGATTTGTCTTTGAAATTTCATTGTTGTGGATACTGCAATTTCTTTTCCATGAATAAGTACTGACTTTGATTTAGACATGCTAGGCATTGGTATGAGTTGCGGAGAAGCCAAGATGTATGTATGTTGTATGAATTAATCTGAACATTAATAGTCTGTGGGAAATCATATCCGACTAAAAGCAGAGAAAAAATGATAGACCACAAAAACACTCTTCTAGACAAAGAAATAGCCATATCTCTGCAATGAGTAAGAATGTAGCAAGAACATTACAATTGTCTTCCTTTATATACATATTGAGATAGAAGATGTTGAAATAAAATAGAAGATTTAAAGGGCTTAAAAGATAATTGACTTATTGGAAAGTCTTACAAGCACCCAATCTGGCGGCGCAGGAATGTTTGTCTTGTACCCTCTACGAAAAGAAAACTCGTCTTTCATAAAAAATATTAAATAAAAATATTCGTATTAGTGCATTTTTATTTTTATTATTAATTAGTGCTGTCCATGCATTAAATTCCACCCAAATCATCTCCTCATTGTGTCATTAGGCAATTTTAAGGTGCTTAATTTGAAGCTTTATTAAAGTACCTCAGCCAACTCTTAAAATATATATATATATATATATATATATATATATATATATAATTCTACTTTTATGAAAAATAATTCAATACAAGGGTTGAGTTTCTTAATTTTTGACATATACGTGCGTTATCATAATGATACCTTAGTGTTATTTTAGGAAATTTCATGTGATTATTGTAGAGTCTTTCGATTTTTACAGTATAATATTGTTCGCTTTAAGACTAAAATCCGTACGATTTTATTATTGAGATTAGCTTAAAATGCATTGTACTAAGTATGAATGAACACTCTATATTTTTTATCCGATTTATAATACTTCACTTTTTGTATGTCTTTATAGCCTTAGCCGTCCATTACCTTTATCTAAAGGAGACGAAAACAACAATTTATAATTAGAAAGTTTTTCAAAAACAAAGTATTTTACATTAATGGCATTAAGTAATTAATATTATTATTTTCTATGTTCAAATAATTATTAAAATTAAAAAATTTCTTTTTATTTTTTTTTAAAATAAAAATGGTTTATAAAAACATTTTCTAATAAATTTTTAATTAAAAAGTGATTAATTTGCCTTTGTTGTTCATATATAAAGTTTGGCATTCTTTCAATTTTACTAATTCAGAAATTAATAAATATATGTAATATATAAATTAGAAAGATGACGTGGTAAGCATTAGTTTTTTTTTACTATATCCAATGAAATTGTTTAGCACAATTTTTTTGTTAAACTTGCCCAATGGAACAATCATTTCGAGAACTAAAAATCATTATGCGGTGTGTCAATATATGGCAAATGGCAAATTGAAAAGATTTTCTAAATTTTTGTAAATTTATTGTACCGTTATGATTTTCTAAAATCATAGTAAAAGATTATTATCAAATTCTACAGAGAAAAACAAAATCTCTCTCTTCCACCATTTTATGGAAGCAATGTTCTCCACCTCATATTTTACAAATTTTTACTTGATATCAGAGCCATGCTATGGCCTTTTCAAGCACAACAATCCTCTCCTCACATTCTGCTTCCTTCCTCCCTCATTTTCTCGCTATCAATCAAACTCTCGCCATCAAACTTGATTTTACAAATTACCTAGTTTGGAAAGTTCAAATCCTTAACGTTGTTATTGCCAATGACATCGACAACATCCTAGATGACTCCTCCTCTGCACCCCCTCAATACAACGATTTCTTGACCCTTCAACCAAATCCAAAATTCGGTCTCTGGCAAAGATACAACCTACTAGTCATGAGTTGGATTTTATAGGTTGCCACATATGAAAATCTGACACGTCTGTTTATACATATATATACGTATGTTTTCTCACATTTAATTTAACGTACATGGTATTCTGATTTTTTTTTGGTTATATGTATATCTAGGTAGATGAATCCTCTTGATATTTTAGACATTCTTGATATCAAAGCATCACAAAGCTATCCCGTGCATCTTCTACTATGTGAAGATTGCTTGTGTGCACGTGCAAAATGGGTAATAGGGAATTGTTGACATGTCATTGGGTTTCGAATCCCTAAAGTTGAAATGGGTAATAAGACAGTTGTATGTCCTGTGTCCTTCAATTTCGAATCCCTAAACCTGATCGTGGTATTTAGTCATCTTGTTGTTGATTATACGCATGGTGTTGCTGCTTGGTCTCTGGACGACGAGCACCTTTTCTTTGGACTCATGAGGCATTGCAATGGACAGATGACAGCCTTTCTATGATGTATGTCGGATGGGTCCATGTGTGACCATCTCTTTTCGCTGAGGATATTTTTTTTTAAATGAAAAATGATGCATGTCTATTTTATGATATAGTTGTCTATGTATACAACACGTCTTTCAAAAGCCTCATCGATGGTCTGTGGGTCCTATTTTTTGATAAAATGATTAAGTGATTTTAAAATGTGGTTTAAAAGTCCATGTACGATAATAATATTCATTTAGCCATGGTTTTCTTAAAATGATAAAACCAGTTTTGCCACGCATTGCATTTAGTATAGATTTTCTTATTGAGTTAGTCACTCACTCCAAACGACCATTCCATCCCAGGTTTAGTTCGTAGGGGTCTCGTGTGGCGTACGAAGTGCGGTTACCTTGGATAAATCATCTACTTAGCTAGGACTTCCGATTGGAGAAGCAGAACTCTGTCACGCAGCTACCCTCCCCGAACATCCTTCAAGCCAACATTGCCTACGACCATTTTCGATCCTCACAGCCGCCTTCCCCACCCCCTAACTTCAACAACTACAATGGTGTTCTCGGGCCGCCAAACCTGACCCAACAATTGTGGTGTCAACCCAGGCCCAGGCCTCCTTTCAAACCTCGCTGCCAAATCTGCAACAAGCTTGGCCACACGGCCCTAGTTTGCTACCACAGACAAAATGTAATACCCCGAATTTTATATTGAAATTTAATAAGAATAATCGAAAAGTAATTTAAGGTATTTGAATTAATCGAAAAATTATCGGGGTATTACCAAAGCGATATTTGAAATAAATCAAGAATTTGAATTGAATTGGAAATAATTTAATTAAATGAAGGATTTAATTAAATTATTAAAGAAAATTTTAATTTGGATTAAAGATGATTAAAACAGAGGAAAGGAAATTTGGAATACTTGGAAGAGGATTTAATGAATATGATATACTTGGGATTAAAATGTTAAAGTGTGATTAATTAAAGATTAAATAACATAAAATAAAATAAAAACAAAAAGACAAAATTGACAATTTGTTTGCTAAACAAAAGAGAGAGAATAGGAGAGGGGGAAAGAAGGGGATGTTTACTGGAGAAAAAGGGAGAACGCCGAAGGGAGGGAGAAGGCTCGAACGATCGGGTGGACGCGCGATTGGAGCTCGCGACGATGAACGACGAACGGCGACGGTGCGACGACCTCCTGGCAAGCTGCAGCGGCCAACGGCGAGCAAAGGTGAGTCACGGTTAGGGCTCGAAGTCGGAGCTCCCGCTGGCGTGCTTTCTGGCGAATGGTCCGACAGCGATTACGACGACGAGTTTAGGTGAGCTCCGTCGACTTTTCCTCCTCCTTTGCATTCGGGTGTTAGTGTGTTGGCAGGGGGCGATTTCAGGGATGGCAGGGGATGGCTCACGACTGAAAAACGGCTGGCGGCTCGATTGAAGGCTGTGGTTTGGTCCGAGTAATTTTGCTCTGGCGACACACGATGGGGAGCCCACCTTGCTGAAGTGGCTGTCGGTCATGGAAAAAGGGGATATGCTGTCGAGTGAGATTATTGAGCTGAGGAGGACTGAATCAACGCAATGGTTGGGGTTGTTGACGAATTGAGGAGGCTGTCGGAAGAGAAATCATTGACACTAGTGGATAAAATGGGCAGAGAGAAATTAAGAGAGAAGGAAGGGAGAACTCTTCTCTATGAAGAGCTAAAGGCTGAGTACTCTAGAGGATTTTGAAGGACTTGGCTGCACTTGGTTATGGTGAGAATTCTTCTCTGAAGTTTAGCCAATTGGATTTTGTTTTGAGTGTCGTGTTGAGTTTTGTTGGCTGAACATAGTTTAACTTTGACTATGGTTCTGTATTGTGGACTGAATGATTACCTGTTGGGATTTCATGGTTTTGTGGTATTGAAATTTGGTCTGGAAAGTGGAGTTGTGCAAACAAAACCTATGTTCTTCATGTAGAATGCTTTTGTTTGAAACAATAATTGGTTGCTAGAAATGATTCTGTTGCTTTGGATTAATTTCTGTGATGATTGTTGAGCATTCATTTTGGGTTGACCTACTGTCTTTATTATTCTATATGAAGCATGGAATATCGGATTCTTGTGATAAAGTGGATATGCCTCTGTTGTTGGTGTTCTGTACATGTGTATCTATAACGATCCGGTTTTTCTTTTCCTTAAAAAAAATACGATAAATTTAAAACTTTTAAAAACAACAACTTAAAACGTCATTAATTGAAATCAGAGTCTTATTCTTCAAAAAACCGAACCGTTAAATTCTCTTTTATACTCATTACTTAAACAATGGAAATGATAAGTATAAATTCTTTTTCTTAAAAACGTAGCGGAAGCTTAAATAAAACTATTTGCGGAATAGAAATAACTAATTACATTTATCTTTACAAAACAGTTTTGCTCTTGATGTTTTGAATCTTTAACCTTTAAGTCTTTACCCATTAATCTTGAGTCATGCCAACCACAACGCTCGCTTGTGTAAATCCTTCATCAACCGCTCCTCTTTTAGATCACTTCATAACATTACGATCACCTACACCACAAGTAGACACTGTAAGCCCAAAAAGGCTTAGTAAGGAATTGGAAATAAAACAAGCACATCAAATGTCTCTAACTGATTATGTCGGAAGGGGTTCAGCCCAAACCGTTCTTTACTCACTGTTACATATATCATACTCGAGTCTCAAGTTAAGAGACTAAGGCACCTTATAGGCAATGGGGGGAAACTTGGCATCTAACACCCTAGTGTAGACAAGCTTATCTATCCCATAGACGGGAAGATCTCATTTGGTTTACCGAGTCTACCGGTTAGATCCGGCCCATTAACCCGGCCACTATCGTGTTGGGAGATTAGGACACCCTATAGGCAATGGGGGGAAACTCGGCATCTAACACCCTATAGTAGACAAGCTTATTTATCTCATTTGTTTTACAGAGTCCACCAGTTAGATCCGAACCATTAACCCGATCGCTAATTCCCTTACGTACTTTATTAATCATTTTCTTCTCACATCATGAATACCAACTCGGCCGTGGTATTTCCTAAGGGTTTCTAAGACCATGAACCCTTAACTTAGTGACTCTAGCAAGCAATCTATGCAAATAAACACCAAAGATTTCATAGGATTCATCTATACAAACAATCACGAAATCAATCTCTACAAGCCATCGTTGAACTACAATCCAATTTATCAAGAACTGAACTATGGCAACCATCACAGAAATACAATCATGCTTCAACAACTAAACTAACGAACATCGAATTATGTGGAAGCTAACGGAAGAATAACAACATCCTATTAAATCAAACTACGGAACAACAGTGAAGTAATAGCAAGTATTAAGCAATTAAAACGTGTTGAACGTGCTTCTAAATTGACAGAAAAGAACCACGAAACAGCAGCGATTCATCAGTGAATTTAGTCAATTAAAACGTGCTATACATGCTTCGAAAATTGATGGAAAACAGCCACGGAACAGCAGCGATTCATCAGTGGATTTAATCAATTAAAACGTGCTATACATGCTTCGAAAATTGATGGAAAACAGCCACGGAACAGCGATGAGCAGCAATGAATTTATACCATTTAAACATGCTTAAGTTATTCAACAAGAACCTTCAATGAAAGTGAATTAGAGAGAACCATTTTCATACCTTTGCAATAGATTTAAGTGATTAATCAAAACAAACCAATCAAGAGTATAACAATTTAATCCTATCCAGTCTCAAACTCCAAACAGAGTTGCATGCTATAAAAACAATCCTCAACTAACTACAAAAACTCAATAAGAGTATATGGAATTCAATGTTAAAGGCAAACGCAACTAAGAAAACAAGCAAGAACACATACAAAATCTCAAACCTATACTTGTGGGTAGGGCTTTAGTTGCCAAAACCTACAATTCCTTACCTCAATATTTTTCTTGTGCGCTATCACTTAACTGTTGTCTCTTTTCCTCGTTCCCATACCTTCACAATTAAAACATTACTCATTAACATTTCCATATCGACTGCTATAATTCCCATAATCACAACTTATGACTTCATCATTATCCATATTATCTTTCCAACAGATTTTCCATCATCTCCAAATGCCACTATAGAGCTTAGTCTTAACTATCAGGGTGATACTAGAAATTTAAACACAAAAAGTGCTTAAGCCAATCCTCAACAGAAGTTCCATAACACTGAACATTTCAAATTAACTAAAGCAACATCACTTAACATCTTAAACAAAACCAACATCATTCAAAAACCCAACTCCTTCTCACCCTCGGCAGAAACCAAACACATTTCTTCAATAAGGTATACTAATCAAATAACTTATAACCATAACCAAACTATTGACATGTCCTCACCATCAAGACGAGGCAAACCCGAGCATCCAGCGCTTCACCTCTCAACCTCCTAAAAAAGTCTCCAGAGAAGATGCACTCGGCATCCAGGAGAGAATCACCTGAGCTCCCTCAATTTATCCTTCCAAATGTAGTAAATTCTCCAACAACCAAATTCATTTCCTCACTGTCGGCAGGGGACAACCCAGCTGGAAGGAGGACCACCCAACCTGTCCCCTTCGTGAGTGTCAGCAGAATACAACAAACCGGGTTCATCACCTCTACGAACCATCCTGACCGACCAATACCCGGCAACAGGGCCATCAACGGAAGCCCTACCAAACAGCCAAAATCCAACAATTAACAGGGGAATCAACCGTGGCTAACCTTGGTTCAGAAAATTGCAGCCCCTAAATTCACGATTTGAAATCGGCCGAACGACACCCAAGCCCTAGTCGTCTCGACGCTTGTCAGTTCGCACGCCGTCATCGCAGCAGCATGCCGGTCTCCGCATCCAGAGACCAAGCCTGCCGTCGACTGAGCTCCCGCGCCTGTTCGACATCTCCCGCTCGTCGCCCTCCCTTTCTCTCGCTCTCGCTCTCGTTCTCTGCTCGTCGGCCCGCACGAGAGAATGGCCTTCAGCCATTCTCTCTTTTAATTGCTGGACCTGTTCAGTTCTTGCTGAACCGGTTCAACAATTAACCTATTATATTTAATCTAAATTTAAATTATTAAATTAACATTTATTTTATCCAATTATTAAATTATTCAAATTAATCTTTAATGTACACAATTGTACTAAATTTCAATTATTTAGGTTGTATGATGCTGATGAATATTGTCTCGTTATACAACATATTTATTAATATTCCTAGGGACGGGAAAAATAACGAGATTTGCCCTTGGTAATATCCCAATAAATATCTAATTAATATGAATACTCTTTATTATTATTATTATTATTATTATTTGTAATTAGACTTATTATATTATAGAAAATCAGGATATTACAGTATCATACTTTGTTTGAGGTTATTAAAACTATTAGATGGTTGTTAATGTGGAAAAGTACCATCTGTCAAGTTATTGAAAAGTAATGTTATCCATGTTGGTTTCTTTATTATGTGAAGAATTGTGTAAGCTAAAGAGATGGATTATGTCCCTTGTGTTGAACCATGTTAGTCTGTTGAACGTAAGGTTATGGATTGGTATGCAAATACACGAAGATTTTAAGTTGGAAAGAAATTGGATGTTGAATATGTGGTGGATGTTTTGATGATGTTAGATTATGTTGCTCTCTATGGTTATGGATTGATAGTGGCTGGTAGCTGATGAATATGATGGATAAGTTGGAATTGAGTTTTGTGGTGTCATTGTTAGACTCTATTGATTTTCCTCTATTGGTTTATTATTGTGAGAGATTATGCGATTTAATTTGTTAAGGATATGTGATTAAGGTTGGTGATGCTTTGATCGATTCAGTATCGGGACTAGGGAAAGAGGATAGCAGCTAAGTGCTCAAAGGCAATAAAGAACTAAGGTAAGGAAATGGGTTGTCTTGGCCTTGTGCCCTACACCCAAGTAAAGTGTGTGTGAGTTAGAGTTAGTGTTCTTAAAATGGATGTTGATAGTTGTTGATGTTCTGTAGGAATTGTTGTGAATATGTGATGTCTTCCTGTAATGTTCAGCTTTGTTTTATGTTACATTATGTGATGAAAAAGTCTAACCAAACGAAGGAATGATGGTACGAAAGTAAAACTAATAAATGATAAGGTATGAGGTAAGGTATGAAAGTGGCTGAAAGAGTTACACTATGTGAAAATGCCTAAGTGAACGAAGGTATGAAAGTGAGTTAGAAGAGTTATTGATTTACTTGCTATATAGCTATAGTTTGAATTCCTTATGCATGTAATAAATCAATTAGCATGTCTCATTACTTAAGCATGTACGACTATCAAATTAACAATATCAACACTTGAGCATGTAAACCGACTAAGTATGCCAATGGGCTAAGCATGAAATCGGTTAATAATTTATTAGCCTAATAAATGGTAATCTTCCTGAATCTAGTTCATTTGCTGTATGTTGTCCATCAAAAGAGTATGTTAGCATGATTGTTGTATGTAAGTTTCCTGTTATCAAGATTAATTTAGAATATGAGTTAGTTGAAAGAAAATATTGTTGCATAGTCACGTAGATGCTATTAGTTGACGAATGAGTCTTGACGTAGTCATGGAAAGGTAGAGAATGATGATCTAAAAGCAAGAATGTGTGATGATCATGAATAAGATGTGAACTACATTGAGATGAATGGTTAGCAGAACAAACGAAGGAAAAATGTTTATCTAACTAAACAAACGAAGGAAAAAGGTTTAGTTAACTAAACAAACGAATAAAAAGGGTTTAAGGAGTTAAGATGCATGAATGTTGTAAGTCGTTTCGGATTCCATTGTTTTCTTTAAATGTGAGTTGTGAACTAGTTGATGAATAAAAAACTTGACTCGTAAATGTTATTTCTTGGTTCGTAGTTTTATAGATTTATTCAGCATGTTCGTTATTGAATTCAATAGAACAGTAAATAGATTTTATTACCTTATTGTATTCGCTCACTGTTACGTTTCGATAGCATATTTGTTTCTCGTATTTACATCAACTATTGTGATTCTTTATATACGTGAAGTCAAGTATAGTATGTTCAATTCAATATGCATTTCAGTTTACGTTAAAGTATATTATTTCTCATATGTGCTTTGTTTATCAGGAAGAAGTTAGATTGAGTTCATGATAATAGAAACCAAGTAGGGGATAACCTTTGGGGTGGTACCCACATGCATGAGTGAGGAAAAAGAAATAACCCTAAAGGCAGGTATATGCCGAAAAAGAAAGAAAGAACCCTAAAGGCGGGTATATGCCGGAAAAGAAAGAAAGAACCCTAAAGGCCGGTATATGCCGGAAAAAGAAAGAATCCTAAAGGTGGGTATATGCCGGAAATAGGGAGTTGAGGTAGATGGGTAGTCCGGATCTAGCCTAGCTGCTAGGATACACCCTTACCAAGTCGGGAAAGGGACTAGTATGCACACAGGAGGTTAGAATCCGTACAGCTATGCCATCTCAAAGGATAACCCTCAATCTCCAGCTGGATGTACGAGTTAAGAACGAACGAAGAAAACAAACGTAATGAAAGAGTTTGGTTTGGGTGGCCCTATTCCAAGAAGAACTAAAGAGAGAAATGCATAAATTGTTTTCCCCCATCTCCTTACTGGGAGTAAGCTCACGTCCTTGCTTGTGGTGTAGGTACAATGACGAACAGATAGTAAAAGGATAAGAAGTAGATGAGAAGCACATAATGAAGCAGGGATGGATGATTTCACACACACGGGATTCGGGCTGGCAAGGCAAAGACAAAGGAAAGTAAACGGTTGTGAATAAACAAAGTAATGGTCAAGATTTATTTGATAGACAAAATGTTTGAATTGCTTAGTATTTCCTTTAAAAGATTTCTTACGCTTCCGCCACAATGTACAAATGGTTATTTTATAACGCTTCTGCAAAGACTTTAAACAGATGATTTTTCCTTACAATATTTACGCTTCTGCATATTTAATAAGTTGGTTTTCACGACGAGTTTTAAGAAGAGTTGGTAGCGATTCAGATTTACGCACTTTGATACGTTTCGTTTTAAAAAGAAAGAAATTTCAAATTTTTACGCCATTTAAATGATTTACGAAAATCCGGGTCATTATACAAAACCCATCTTTTACACTAGGCCCATCCATCTCATCTCTTCCCATGGCCTCACCTCAAGCATATTCCTCTGCCCTCCTCCCTCACTCCAACAATCTATCCCTAACTCCAACTGATCATCCCACCTCTTCTTGGCTAATGGATAGTGGAGCAACGCACCATTTCATTCCATCATCCTCTGCCATGACAAATTCCACTCCTTACCTGGGCTCTGCGCAATTGGTAACCATAAATGGTAAGCCTCTATCCATTGCTAATATTGGTCGTGCTGTGATCCCCACTCTTTCTTCTCCCTTACATCTAAATTCTGTTTTTTATACTCCTTCCATAACTCAAAATCTCCTTAATATTCACAAACTCTGTCGTGATAATCTAGTTTTTGTTGAATTTCATTCACATTCATTTTTTGTCAAGGATCAGATCTCCCACCAGATACTACTTCAAGGCTCTCTCAGTAGTGAGCTCTACAAAATTGTCTCGCCTCCTCAAGTATTTTCCTTGACTACCAACAATGGATCATCCAGCACCTCCAAAGTGTCTTCCTCCACTCCAGAGGTGTGCAAACCAAACTGGGACCGAAGAATTGAACTGGAACCGGTCGTTTTGGGTCGGTTCGGTTTTGTACACATAAAACTTGAAATTTGGTTCTTTTTAGTAAGAACTGAATTTTGTGGTTGGTTTTCGATTCCAATTTCTTAAAATCAAATAACCGGAACCGAACCCCTAATTGATTTTGTTTCTGAGCCTGGACTTAGGGTTATTAGTGTTTTCTGCAAAGTGAGATTCGCACTTCGCACTTCACACTTCGCAATCCTTTCCCTCGCACCTTGCCTCTCCTCGCCAGTTCCTCCAAGTCCAAGCTCCAGTCCTGTCCCCATCCTCCCGACTCTAGTCTCGTCCTCCCATCTCGACTCTAGTCCCGTCCTCTCGTCTCGCATCTGTCTCCCGAGCCTCGATCTCGATCCCAATCCACTCCTGACTCGTGAAATCGCCAGTTCATCTTAGTCCTGAATTTCCTTCCCGAGTTCCCGTCCGCCAGCCGCTGTTCGTATTCGTCTTTGTCAGCCCCCATTCGTCTTCGTCTTCTGTTATGATCGGAGATCGAAATTCTAGAAAAGAAACTGACTTTTCATTGATTGAGCCGTCGCCAGCTTGTATTACAGAGAAAGGAAAAAAACTACTGGAAAGGAAAATTGAAAATAACAGAACAACTTCCTAGTCTTTTATAGTATTCCATATGCCACATCGACTTCATTGATCCACATCAGCTATCACAGCTACTTCGTTGACTGCTCCATGTGTAACTCTGTATTTACAATGGTAGGATGACATGGCAGGCGATGGCTTCGTCTTCCCCACTTTAGTTGTTGAGAATTATGACAAGCTTCCCCTCCCAAAAAAACCTTGTCCCCAAGGTTCAAATTCTGGATATTTTTCCTGCACCACTTCAGTATCCATCCAAGTAGCGTCAATCTCCAATTCATGTACCCATTGAATAAGCCATTGAGTAACAGGAAAATGACCCTGCTTAAAAACTCGAGTTTGCAGTGAACGGAAAGCATAACACTTATCATTTTTCAAAAACTCCGCCAAGAGACGATTGGAAGAAACATTAGATTGACCAATCTGTTTCTTAAGCGGCGAAACATAAAATACGGGATGAATGCAAGCTTCTTCTAGCAATGCCAATCTGTAGGCAATCTTACCCAATTTTTCCAAAATCACAAATGGACCAAAGTACTTCCGTGTTAGCTTCTGAATCATATGGGCTTTGATTGTTAATTGGCGATAAGTTTGGAGACATAAAAACACCATAGCTCCCACGACAAATCAGCGTTTTGAACAATTTTTATCCGTATATAACTTCATTCGTGCCTATGCTTGTGTGATATTATGTTTGAGAAACCCGTTCATGTGAAATCTGTCTCGCAAGAGGGAATCATCAGCTGCCACATTAGTGACTTGATAAGGTCCTAACGCCAACTATGGAGGGGGAAAGCAATACAGAGCTTGAAAAGGAGAGACCTTTATTGTTGAATGGTAGGTGGTATTATACCACCACTCTGCTAAAGACAACCATTGTCGCCAACGACGAGGATGAAGATGAGAGATACACTGCAAATACATCTCCAAGCATTGATTAAGTCGTTCCGTCTGACCATCCGATTCCGGGTGATAAGCGGTTGATAAATGAAGTTCCGTTCCCAAAGTATGAAGCAGAGTTTGCCAAAAAGTGGAAGTGAAAATCTTGTCTCTATCCGAGACAATATGTTGTGGTCGCCCGTGAAGTTTGAAAATCTGATCCAAAAAAACGTTTGCAATGGACTCCGCAGTAAATGGATGTTTCAAAGCAATGAAATGCCCAAACTTTGCAAACCTGTCAACAACCACCAAAATGCAGTCAGCATTATTAGACAAGAGCAAACCTTCTATGAAATCCATAGAAATGTGAGTCCAAGGAATATTCGGCATGGGTAAAGGTTAGAGCAATCCAGGATAAGCTACATGTTCACTTTTACACCTTTGACAGACATCACATTGTAAAACATGTTGTCTGATAGTTCGAGTCATTCCAGGCCACTAGAAGTTTGCTTTAGTTCTGTAAATCGTAGCTTGCACACTCGAATGCCCACGTTCCTGTGAATCATGTAAGGTTTGAATAACCTTTTGTCTAATATTATTAGAACCACCCAATACCAATTTCTTATGAAAACGCAGAATTCCATCTACATAAGAAAAGCTAGAAATTGCTGAAGAATCCAAAATGAGTTGGTCCAAAATATTAGATACCCAAGGATCGTTTTCATAGCTTGAAATAACTTCCCTAATCCACACCGATTGAATGGAAGTAATGGCACAACAGTTAGAAGAACTAAAGTCCTTCCTAGATAGAGCATCAACAACAATATTAGTTATGCCTTTCTTGTACTGAATAACATACATCAACCCCAACAGTTTCGTCAACCACTTCTACTATAGAGGGGTGGTAATGCGTTGCTCAAGTAAAAACTTGAGAGATTGATGATCAGTTCGAACAACGAACTCGGCACCTTCAATATAATGTCTCCATTTTTGGACAGCCATGACAAGAGCTAGCAACTCTTTTTCATAAATGGACAAACCCAAATTGCGTTTGTGAAATGGTTTGCTGAGGAAGGCGATCGGTCTCTGATTTTGAATTAAAATAGCCCCTAATCCCTCATAGCAAGCATCTGTCTTTATAATAAAGGGCTGAAGAAAATTTGGCAAAGCTAAAGAGGAGAAGACATCATAGCTTTCTTCAGAGATGAAAAGGCCGCAATGGCTGCATCTGACCAAGTAAAAGAATTTTTTTTTAGTAATTCAGTCAAAGGTTGAGCTATAGCTCCATATCCTCGTATGAACTTTCTATAGTATTCCGTCAAACCCAAAAAGCCTCTCAGTAGTTTAACAGAATTAGGAATTGGCCAATCAGCTATAGCCTCCAGCTTTCCGGGATCGGCTTCAACACCTTTATCAGAAATAATATGGCCTAAATAGGCCACTCTAGTCTGGCCAAATTCACACTTTGACATCTTAGCAAAAAGAACATGTTGTCTTAAAAGTTGTAAGATAGTTTGTAGATGGCTATAATGAGAGTCCATAGAAGAGCTATAGACGAGAATGTCATCAAAAAACACCAGCACAAATTTTCGCAAATAAGGCTGAAAAATAGAATTCATTAAAGATTGAAAAGTGGGCGGTGCGTTAGTTAGGCCAAAAGGCATAACTTTGAATTCATATAAGCCTTGATATGTATGAAAAGCTGTTTTATGACAGTCCTCATCCTTCACCTGAATCTGGTGATACCCAGCTCACAAATACAGCTTAGAAAAAATGACAACTCCATTTAGTTCATCAATTAATGGCATCAGATATTTATCTTTCCAAGTCATAGCATTAAGCTGACGATAATCAACACAGAACCTCCACTGCCCATCTTTTTTTTAACTAATAAAATAGGCGAAGCATATGAACTATTGCTAGGTACAATTATACCTTATGTCAACATTTATTTGACGAGTCTGTCAAATTTTGTCTTATGGAAATAGGGACATCGGTAAGGAGCCAACTTGAATGGCTTAGCTTAGTGTATCAATGGAATGGCGAGTGCGCCCACTATCAATTAAGATGGAAATATTGTGACCCAACATTTGTCCATTCATTCTCACAGTGGAGTTTGTAGTAAATCTAACTATAGCATTAAGAGAAATAGCAATCTCCTCGACTTCCTCACTGGAATCCTCCAAAGATAATTCATTGGGACTAATAACATCCGAGTCTTTTGAAGCAACTAACAAGAAATTAACAGAACTATTTTTACAGGAATGATTAGGTGTGTATTTCTCATCACACTTGAAGCATAGACCCAGCCTCCTCTTGTTATTCAACTCAGTAGGGGTAAGCTTTGGCAATTTTGATAAAACTAAAAAATCAGAATTATTTGGAAGAATAATTGATTTATCCGGCCATTTTGAAGCTACAAATGTCTTAGGGGATTTGGGTATTCACTGTATGGCTTGTATAGATTGCTCCTATAATAATGCAACTTGAAACGCCAATGACAATGTAGGGGGCCTATTGATTTTAACAGTTGCTTTTATTTCTTCTTTCAAACCGCTTGTAAAGACAGAAATGTAGTAGCCCTCTAACATGAGAGGTAAAGTGGGATTAACCACTGATTTCAGTGCCTTAAATCTTTGAATATAGTCTTTAATTGAGCTAGTTTGACAAATTTTAGAAAAAGATTCAACTACATCTTCTGCAGCGTTTTCAAAAAATCTATTGCACAATTCTGTTGAAAAAAGTTCCCAACTAACTTGGGGGTAAGCAAAAATGAATCCGTCAAACCATAAATCCGCTTGATCTTGTAAATGAAGTTTGGCCAATCCCAAACGTAAATTAACAGGAACTTGTTGAATCAAGAAATACCTGTTCGCTTTACGTAGCCACTCTCTTGGACCATCTCCCGAAAAAAAAAAAGAAGATCAAGTTGCGGTAGCCAATTTTGAGTTCCAAAATCAGAACGGACATTATTACCTGGTGACTAGAACTGAGAACTAGAAGGAACATTATTTGCCGCATCTGGATTTGGGAAAACATCTGACCGAGTTGGCACAAATAGAGCAAAGGCGGCAATTACAGTTTCATGTCGAATTACATTATCATGAGCCATTTCCTGAACAGTTGACTCCAGTTTATCTTGGCAAGTGGACAGTTGTTGAAACTATTTATCAGAATTTTCCAATCGCGCAAAGACTTTAGTGAAAGCCTAATCGATACCTTGCAATTCATTTTTCACTCGTTTCAATGCTTCTTCGTTGGATTTGGGAGCGGGTTATTGCCATCGCCGGATTGAGACAGCTTTGATACCAAATGTTATGATTAGAGATCGGAATTCTAGAAAAGAAACTGACTTTTCATTGATTGAGCTGTCACCGACTTGTATTACAGAGAAAGGAAAAAACTACTAGAAAAGAAAACTGAAAATAACATAACAACTTCCTAGCTTTCTCATCTCTTCTTAGTCTTTTATAGTATTCCATAAGCCACATCGACTTCAGTGATCCACATCAGCTATCGCAGCTACTTTGTTGACTGGTCTATGTGTAACTCTGTATTTACAATGGCAGGATGACGTCGCAGGTGACGGTGTCATCTTCCCCACTTTAGCCGTTGAGAATTATGACATCTTCGTCAGCTGCTATTCGCCTGTTTGTCTTCATTAGCCGTTGTTGTAGAAGCAGACACTTCAGAGTTCACAGTCGATCGCTACTTTACTTCGCAAACTAATAGTCTGTCACAGTCGGCTCCAGTTCTAGCTCTGGCTCTGGCTCCTGCTCAAAGTTCACAGATGGTCAACCCTCTAGCTCCTGCTCCAATGCAGACTGCGGATTGTCGTTGCTTGGTTTGGTAAATCACTAAATCCCTAACCGATTCTGATATTTTTTGTGTTAACTATTTCAGACTGCCTAGTGCTTTGATTGATTTTTCTATGTTGGATTGTTGTTGTGAATCTGTGATAATGATGTTGTTGCTTTTGAATTGCTGATGTTGTTGCTTCTGAATTGCTTGGATTGTTGGTGTGAATCTATTGTTGCTTTTGAATTGTTTTTCTTCTTCTTTGTATTTTTAATTTTTATATAATTTATTATAATATTTGAAAAAAAAATTGAAAGAGGGAAAACTGGAACCGAACCAGAACCGAAACCAAAATTTTGGTTCAGTTTTGGTTCTCCTTACAACCGGTTTCAGTTTGGTAATTTCAAAACCAAAAACCAACCGGTTCAGTTCGATTCCACATCGAAACCAGACCGAATCGGACCATGCACATCTCTACTCCACTCTATGGCATCTCCGTTTAGGGCATCCGAGTCTTTCCAATATGTCTTCCTTTTTTAAATTCTTGTAATCTACCATTTTCAGACTCTGGGAAATCAAAACTTTGTAGCTCATGTCAATTAGCTAAAATTCACCATTTACCTTTTTCAATATCAAACTCTCATTCCCAGAATCTTTTTGATTTAATGCATTCTAATGTTTGGGGACCCTCACCGGTTCAATCTATTACTAGAGCTAGATATTTTGTCTTATTCATTGATGATTGCACTTGTTTTACTTGGATATATTGTTTAAACACAAAAGATAAAGTCGATCAAACTTTTTCAAACTTTTTAGCACTCATTTAGAATCAGTTTGGAGCATCCATCAAATGCTTCGAATCAGATTGGGGTGGGGAATTTCAATCCCTCTCCAAAGTCTTACAATCAGAAGGAATTCATCATAGGATTTCTTGTCCTTACACTCCAAATCAAAACGGTCGTGTTGAGCGCAAAAACCGTCATGTCGTTGAAATAGGTTTAACTTTGCTATTCCATTCCTCCGTCCCACAATCTTTTTGGCTGTATGCTTTCACCACCGTCGTCACTCTTATTAAATACATGCATATGAAACTCTTAAACTCCAAGTCTCCTTTCGAATGTTTATATGGCATAAAACCACCTTATCATTCCCTTCGAGTGCTTGGATGTCTTTGTTTTCTCTATCTTAGACCCTTCAATTCACATAAACTTCAACCTCATTCCTCGCCATGTATCTTTATTGGTTATAGTGCTCATCATAAAGGTTATACTTGCTTCAATCCTATGTCAAACTGTATTCATATCACTAGACATATCATTTTTGATGAATCCTCTTTTCCGTGCTCATCTCTATCCCATTCCCACATCCCAATCACCAATTCATCCATTCCTATTTGTTCCATTCCATTTCCTAGTTTACCAAACCCCTCCTCTACAAATGCATTAAGTTCTGCCTCTCCAGATTCCTAAACGCCATCTCCAAATTCTCAAACACCATCTCCAACTCCCACTCCATCTTTCAATTCTACTCCCATTCCAATTGACAGCACTCCCAATATTACCAGTGGCAGGCAACCAACTAGCTTCAACCCTATGCAAACAAAATCCAAGGATGACATATACAAACCAAAGGCCTTTACAATCATTGGCAGTACTACTTCAACACCTACAACTTTTTTTAAAGCTTCTAGAAGCAAACAATGGCTTGCTGCCATGCAAGAAGAGATTGACACTTTGCATAAAAATTATACTTGGAAGCTCATTTCTTTCCCTCATGGCGCCACACTCATCAATTGTAAATGGGTTTTCCGTATCAAACTGAACAACAATGGCTCCATCAGTCGTTACAAAGCTCGTTTAGTTGCAAAAGGATATGATCAAATAAAAGACGTTGATTATGATGAGACTATTAGTCTAGTTGTCAAACTGACTACTATAAGAATTGCTTTGTCATTGGTTGTTTCACTTGGTTGAACTACACGACAACTAGACATCAATAATTCTTTCCTCAACGGAGACTTAACTGAGATGATCTATATGCAACAGCCTCCGGGGTTTGTGAGTACTTCTCAACCCTCTTATGTGTGCCTACTACAAAAATCTTTATATGGGTTAAAACAATCCACTCGTGCGTGGTACACAAAATTGTACAATGTTCTTTTACTTTGGGGTTTTCAGGCATCCAAGTCAGATACATTACTATTCTTTTTTCAGAAGAATTCATCTATTATCGTAATGCTTGTCTATATGGATGATACTATAGTGACAAGAAATTCCACTTCACTCATCGACAACTTGATTGGCTATCTCCACTCTAACTTCGTTGTTAGAGATTTGGGCTCCATCAATTACTTTCTTGGTATCTTTGTTACTACTACTGCAAATTGTTTGATGTTGAATCAATCTAGATATATAACTGACCTACTTATTCGAACGGATATGAGCTCAAGCAAACCTGACCCTACATCCATGGTTTTCAGACCTATTCTGTCCAAGAATTTGGGGACCCCTTTATCTGATGGATCCACTTATCACAACATTGTGGGTGCTTTACAATACTGCTACATTACAAAACCTGACATTTCCTTTGCAATTAACAAAGTTTGTCAGTTTATGCATGCTCCCACTGATGTTCACTGGCAAGCTATCAAAAGAATCCTTCAATATCTATGCGAAACTACCAATCTTAGTATATCTTTCTCTACCACTAATAACTTTGATCTCAGTTGATTCACTGATGTATATTGGGCTTCTTGTCCCGACGATCATAAGAGCACAAGTGCATTATGTACATTTTTAGGACCAAACATCATTTCCTGGTCTTCTGCAAAACAAAAAGTTGTATCTCGATCAAGTACAGAATCAAAATATCGAAGCATTGCAAATGGAGCTTCTGAACTCATTTGGATTCAATCTCTACCCCATGTGATAGGCATATCCACCTCAAGTCCACCCATAATCTTCTGTGACAACTTAAATGCTACATTCTTGACTTCTAATCCAATTTTTCACTCCAAATCCAAGCATGTAGAGATTGATTATCACTTTGTTCGTGAAAAAGTTCAGAATAAATCTCTATCAGTTCAATTTACTCCCTCCATGGATCAAATTGCAGACGCTCTCACCAAGCCATTTCCAACATCAAAGTTTCAAGACTTTCCGTCCAAGCTCCCCGTCCTACGTCCTTATGCTTGAGGGGGGATGTCAATATATGGCAAATGGCAAGTTGAAAAGATTTTTTAAAATCATTTATTGTAAATTTATTGTACCGTTTAGATTTGTAGGTATGCATAGTAAAAGATTATTGTCAAATTGTAGAGAGAAAAGCAAAATCTCTTTCTTCCACAATTTTACAGAAGCAACGGTCTCCTTCTCAAATTCTACAAATTTCTACTCGGTGATCATCTAAGTAAAGCGAATGCATATTATACAAGAATTCATGAAATCTTATGGAATTGGATTCCCTAAAAACTACTATTAAACTTGAAATCAGTTGTTTTGATTTCATCTCTCCATATTTTCTAAGTTGACGAGAAGCAAAGTAAATGGAAAAAAATATTTAACTTAAAATCTACAACCCTAAATGTAATACCCAGAATTAAACTTAGACTAAAGGTTAGGCGAGTAGCGGCTGACGACGCGACGACCAGTGCAAGATGTGGGATGGATTCGGTGGGGTGCGATCGTGGGTGCAGGGGACGACTTCAAGAAGATGTTTTTCTTTTGGTTGAGGGCTGCAGTGAAAGGCTGAGCCTTTGGGAGCGATTTGGACAACGTCTTCTCTAGCGCCAGTTGGCAACAGTGTGAGGTAAGGTTCCTTGCGTTTTGGCTTCTTGGCCTTCCATTGCTGAGCATTATTGTTTTGGATGCTAAGTTCGGTTCGAATATGTTCCTTCTCTGTTCTGTTTTCTGTTGATGGGAATTGATGTGAGTTTGTTCTACATTTTGAATTGGCATGGAAGAAATTGGCAGAGGCGAGCTGATGGATAAGCAACGTGGGAAAGGTTGATCCAGGATCGACTCGTGAGCTCCACGTTGGATCGGTTGATCTTGTAATCAACCGATTCCACTTGTTTCTCCTACTCGTGAGGTGAGTTTTTGAAATTCCTCCACATTGGCTTCCTTTATAGATGACAACTCCTATGAAGTGTTAGGTGGGATTATGGTGATCATACAAAGGTTTCATGGGAAGCTGCTAGAGAAATAAGAGCAACCGAGAGAGATTTAACGAGAGTGAAATAAAGATAAACTCTCTGGAGTTGAAGGAAAGGCCAAGAGCTGGGAGCTGCGGGTGGAGCCGAGTGAGAAATTGTGGAAGAATAGAGAAAGAGAAGGGAAAGTGAGGAAGACTCTTTTCTCATCCGTGAGCTGCTTCTTCTCTTTTTCGGGTGTCTTCTCGTAAGGTATTCCTCCACTTTTGGTCTCTGGATTTTATGTGATTGATGCTCTCTATTTATTTATGAATATTCGATAGATGAATGAAGAATGTAATGCACTATTTGGTTAAGCTTTATGATGCCTTTGGATGTTAAGTTTATTCTGTTATTTAGGGATTTTGCTCTCTGTTGTGCTTACGGCTTATTTGTTAGTGTTGGATGTTGTGCTTTGTTGGTTTTAAACTCCTCCTTGCTATTTGATTAAGTCGTGGTTTTGTCCACTATATAAATATTAGGTTAAGGATAAAAGATAAATGGATTATGGTGAAGAAGTTTTGTTGTTTATGCTCTCTGATTATTATGGAATTAGTTATGGTCATGTGCATGGATTTATAGTTGTCAACATAATTATATGTGCTCACTGGTGAATTTGGAATACATTAAACCTAGGTTGGTTAAGTAATTACAGAATGAATATGTACAGTTAAGGTGTCATTAGACATGTTGGAGCATAGACGTAGGCTAGATTTGCCGAACCACGTAAACACATCGGTGTTGATTCTCTAACTCTTTCTCTTTATACTTGTGCTTTATTTGTTTGCATGATTGAGATAAATCACTTAAGATTAGAAAAATAAATAATCGCACAAAAAAGTTTTAATAACCTAATTCACTTCTCTATTAAGTTATTTTCAATCTTTCACTATTCACACCTTCAATGTTAACAAATGCCCTTATTAATAACTATCTCGCACACATATTTCGTGGCAACTAAGCCTTTTCTAACTTCTTAATCACCAAATCAAAATAATAGAACATAACTCCCATAAACATGCTCACCCAATAACATTTGGACATAGTAATGCTAGCCTAGAATATATTCATTCCAATAATGTATGGCTTTTCTAACATGTCTAATAACATTTCAACTGTATATATTCATTCTGTAATTACTTAACAAACCTAAGTTTAGTGTATTCCAAATTCACCGGCGAGCAAATATAATTATATTGACAACTATAAATCCATGCACACAGCCGTAACCAATTCCATAATAATCAAAGATCATAAACAACAAAACTTCTTCAATAGAATCCATTTATTTTTTATCGTTAACCTAACATTTATATAATAGACAAAACCACAGCTTAATTAAAAGCATATAAGAACCAATAAAGCACAACATCCAACAATAACCAATAAGCCGTAAGCACATTAGAAAACATTATTCCCAAATAACATAATAAACTTAACATCAAAGCATCACAAAGCTTATCCAATCAGTGCACTATCTTTTTCATTCATCCCTTGAATGTTCGTAAATAAACAGACAACATCAATCACATAAAATTCATAAACATGGAGCGGAGGAATACCCTACTCTTCATCCCGAAGACACCCGAAAAGGAGGAATACCTTACTCTTCATCCCGAAGAAACCCGAAAAGCGAAGTAGCTCACTCTCATCCAGAGTCTTCCTCACTTTCCCTTCTCTTTCTCTCTTCTTTCACAGTTTCTCACTCGGCCCACCCGCAGCTCCCAGCTCTAGGCCTTTCCTTCAGCTCCAGAGAGCTTCTCTATTTCTCTCTCGGTAATGTTGAGAAAAACCACCTAAAACAAATATGCGAAATATGGTTTTTCCAATCTTTCGTACCTAATTTGAATCACAAACAAATACCGCAGACACAATAATAGTCGAGTAACAACGAATCAAATCAACACAACAATTTTAGCGTGAAAACCCCCAAATCGGATAAAAACCAAGGGACCAATTCGGCCGCTTAAAACTTCCGCTATCAACAATAATAATGGGTACAACTAAGTCGCAATACAGCATAATCATCACCTATCAAGATGGAATCAAGAGAGAACCAAAAACGAACAAGAAAATCCAATTTTTCTTATTCGTGTATAACCTAGAAGACAGACTTACAGAGCACGAAACGATATCTTCACCGTTTAGAATGTTGCCCAGGACGTCGCAAACCCGCTGTCAAATTTTCAGGTTGATCCAACGGTTGGAACACTGGCAAACGAAGAATTTCCGAGACCTCCCCTGTAAAATTTGAAACTGTCTTCTCCCGCTCCCGCTGCTGCCTTTTTTTCTCTCTCTCCTATTTGCTGTCTTGTTCTTTTTTATTTTCCTGGCCACTTTAGGGTTATTAAAAAACCCTGTGGGCCCCTTGCCAGCTCACAAGAGCCGACACCCAACAAACTCCCCCTTCGGCTCAAAAAGTGGGCTCCAACAAACCCGCTCTCTGCCTGCAAGTTTTAAACTTCTCTTGAGGCAAAGTTTTCATCATCATGTGAGATCCATTCTCATCATAGTCAATACCTTTCGTCTGACTGAATCCTTCCACAACTTTTCTTGCCTTATACATTGGCTGTAAGCTGTTTTCATTTGACTTCAATCTAAACATCTGCTTGTTTTTCAAACCTCTCTTTCCCTTCGACAGTTTCACCAAGTCATAAGTGTTGTTCTCATGCAAGGACTTTAACTCATCTTGCATTGTATACAACCACTCGTTTTTCTTCTCATCTGAAAGAACCTCTTCATAAGTCTCTGGTTCTCCCCCTTCAGTGAGTAACACACAATCACTGGTAGAATATCTTCTAGAAGATTCTCTGTCTCTGTTGGACCTTCTCAACTGAGGCTCAACCGGTGGCTCTATTGGGTTTTCTTCAACTGATTCATTATCAATTGGAAGAGGATCATCTATCTGTGTATCTCTGTTGTCAGGCACTATAGGTAGACGAACCATACCTACATCAACTTGCTCTTCACTGCTAGACTCTGGCTTCTCTGTCTCATCAAAGTCTGCAATGGTTTGGTCTTCCAAAAAGACTGCATCTCTACTTCTAATAACTTTATTGTTGATCGGATCACAAAATTTGTACCCAGACTCCTCATGATTGTACCCAATGAAAATACACTGCCTCGTTTTACTGTCAAGTTTAGATCTCTCATCTCTAGGGATATTCACAAATGCCCTGCAGCCAAAAACTCTCAAGTGCCCATACGAAACATCTTTCCCTGACCACACCCTTTGAGGTATAGCATGATTCAAAGGAACTGAAGGCGAAAGATTTATCAAGTCAATCGCTAAACTCATTGCCTCCCCCCAATAAGGTTTTGGCAGCTTTGTATGAGAGAGCATACAACGGATCCTATCATTAATCATGCGGTTCATCCTCTCTGCAACTCCATTGTGCTGAGGCGTTTTTGGCTCTGTTTTTCTAAACTTAATCCCATGAGTTCTACAGTACTCCTCAAATGGCCCTCTGTATTCACCACCATTATCTGAGTGAACACATTTTAATTTCTTGCCAGTTTCCCTCTCAACTGACGCTTAAAAAAGTTTGAGGAAACTTAAAGCTTGATCTTTAGTCTTCAAAGTATAAGCCCATACCTTTCTGGAATAATCATCAATAAAGGTAATGTAATAATGAGCACCACCAAGACTCATAGTATCCATTGAACAAATATCAGTATGTACCAAATCTAACACATTTGGTCTTCTCGACGGAGGCAAGCTTTTAAAAGATACCCTATGTTGTTTACCAGCTAAACAATGAGTGCATACCTCTGGCTTTGTAAACTTCAAACCAGGATCTATATTTTTCTGAGAAAGCTTTTGCATATCATTCTCACACATGTGTCCAAGCCTCATATGCCATAGTTGAGTAGACGAGTCCTCAACTGTATTCACTTCTCCCCTATAAGAAGTAGCCTGCACCAAATAAAGAGAATTCTGTTTCTTTCCTCTGGCAACCACCAATGACCCCTTAGTAAGCTTCCATTTACTTTCACCAAAGTGGTTATGGTATCCCTCATCATCAAGTATACCAGTGGAGATCAAATTGAGATGGATATCAGGAACATGTCTCACATTCTTCAGATGCAATCGGCATCCAGCATCAATATCCATGTAGACATCACCCATGCCTACTATCCTGCACTCTGCATTGTTCCCCATCTTCACCTGACCAAACTCACCAACACTGTAGGTAGAAAATACATTACGCTGAGAAGTAACATGGTATGAAGCACCTGAATCTACTACCCAATGAGGATCCTGATAAGCGAGATTTACGGCTTCCTCATCATGGACAATTAAGAACTCATCGGTGGCTGTGGCTACCTTTTCGTCTATATCACCCTCACCGGTCTTCTTTTCATTACCCTTAACATTCGGATTTTCTCGAATGAACTTTCGACAAAATCTCTTTATGTGGCCCTTCTTGCCACAGTAATGACACTCAAAATTTGCATGTCTGCCACTCTTGCTTTTGCTTCTGCTTTTATCTTTTAGATCTCTACTTTGACTCCTCCCCCTGTTTTCAGTGACTAGAAGATCTGACTGTGAAGAAGAACGTGTCGACTTTCTTCTCATCTCCTCATTCAACACACTGCTCTTGACTATATCCATAGCCAATATACCATCTGGTGCTGAGTTGGACAACAACATTCTGAATGTCTCCCACGAGTCTAGTAAAGTACCAAGAAGTAGCAAACCCTGAATCTCATCATCAAACTTGATTTTCATTCCAG
>CM039477.1:23160103-23245553 GCA_022433065.1 Begonia loranthoides | reverse complement strand
GAAAGGATTGTACAGATGAAGAATTATGCGGTAAGGTGCTCTGAAGTCTTCCGAGAGGTTGGACATCAAAAGTGACAGCAATCCTCGAGGCTCGGGATCTCTCGACCTTGACGTTGGAGGAACTCATAGGATCTCTCAGGACTCATGAAATTAGGATGAAGGTAAATGAGAAAGAAAAGGAAATGGAAAAATAGAATCCTAAAAAGAAGACAATAGCTCCTAAAGTCTCCTCCGGCAAAGAAGAAGAAGAATTGGAGGAAAATGAAGTTGATGATGATGATGAAGAAGAATTAGCTCTCATCACACGAAAAATCAAGATTCTTCAACGGAGAAAGCAACAAGGGAAGGGTAAATACAAAGGAGAGAAGTCTCACTACAACAAGGCGATAACATGCTTCAATTGTGGAAAATCGGGGCATGTGAGGGCTGATTGTCACCTTGAGAAAAAGAAGAATCCTAAAGAGTCTAAGAAGAAAGCCTTCAAAGCAACGTGGGATGATAGTGAAGAGGAACCTTCATCCGAGATGGAAGAAGTGGCAAACATGTGCTTCATGGCCAACGACAAAGAGGTATGTAGCTCTTCTCATAGTGATAGTGATAATGATAGCACCAATATGGAGGATAATGAAGATGGTGATGAATTTGATGAGTTACTTGAAGAATTCAATTTGTTAACTCTTAAGTATAAAAAGTTGAAGAAAGAAAATGACATTTTAGTGAAAAAGTATGCATGTAGTGTGAAAATTGTTGAAGATGAAAATGCTTGTTTGAAACTGAAAAATAATGAATTGAATGAGCATGTTAAAGGAGAAAAATTGTCGACTTGAATAAGACGGTGCTTAATTTTACGAATGGGAGCAAGAATTTGAATATGCTCCTAGGTAAACAAAAGATGAGTTTTGATAAAGCTGGTTTGGGATATCAATCATTACAAAAGAAAAAGAGTTATAGAAATTTCTTTGTTAAACCTACTACTTGTCATATTTGCAATGCTATAGGTCATAAGTCTTTTGCTTGTCCATCTAGAAGCATTAAAAATAGAAGTGTTGATAAACTAGTGTGGGTTCTAAAAGGAACCGAATTTAACCCCAAAGGACCCAAAAAGATTTGGGTACCTAAGAAAACAACTTGATCTATTTTTGTAGGTTGAAGCTCCTCCCGCTAAAGATCAATGGTACTTGGACAGCGGTTGTTTAAGACATATGACGGGAAACTTCTCAAGGTTAACCTCTATCAAGGACAAGAAAGGAAATGTGACATTTGGAGGTAACCAAAAAGGAAAAATTATAGGTATTGGCAATATAGGTAATGCTTCTAAACCTATTATTGAAGATGTTTTGCTTGTTGATGGGTTGAAGAATAATTTGTTGAGTATTAGTCAATTATGTGATAAGGGTTATAAAGTTATTTTTGAACCTAAATCATGCATGATCATTTATGAATCGAATGGTAAAGTTTTATTTTCTGGTTATAGACATGAAAATATTTGTGCCATTGATTTGTCTAGTATTTCTAGTAATGTTGAAAAATGTTTTAAAGTGAGTGACTCTTTTAGTTCATGGACTTGGCATAGGAGATTATGGCACGTAGGTATGGATACCTTAGCTAGGATTTCGAAAAACAATCTAGTTAGGGGTCTTCCGAAAATAGCGTTTGAAAAAGATAGAGTTTGTGATGCTTGCCAAAAAGGAAAGCAAACAAAAAGGTCTTTCGCTTCCAAACAATATATCTCTACGTCTATACCTCTCCAATTACTTCACATGGATCTTTTCAGCCCTTCTAAGGTTTTAAGCTTAGGAGGAAAACATTATGCATTTGTAATTGTTGATGATTTCTCACATTACACATGAGTTTTCTTCTTAAGAACTAAGGATGAAACTTTTAAGGTATTTTCCAGCTTTAGGAAGAAAGTCCAAAATGAGAAGGAGCTTACCATTGTCACGATTAGGAGTGATCTTGGTGGTGAATTCGAGAATGATCAATTTGATGCCTTCTATCAAAAACATGGCATTGAACAATATTTCTCTTCTCCTAGAACCCCTCAACAAAATGGAGTTGTTGAAAGAAAAAACCGATCCCTCCAAGAGCTTGCTCAAACCATGCTCAATGAGAATGATCTTCCTAAATATTTTTAGGCTGAAGTTGTTGCCACGGCATGCTATGTTCTCAATCGTGTCTCTATCCGTCCTACTTTAGAAAAAACTCCTTATGAACTCTGGAATTGTAGAACTCCAAATGTTAGCTACTTAAAATTTTTGGTTGCAAATGCTTTATTCTCAATACTAAGGACAATCTAGGAAAATTCGATTCGAAGACAGATGTGGGAATCTTTCTTGGATACTCTTTATCTAGCAAAGCCTATAGGGTCTTCAACAAAAGGACATTAGTGGTGGAAGAATCCATGCATATCACTTTTGACGAATTCACTCCTACTTATAATGTTGAGAGACCAATTCTAGACTTAGGGAATAATTTAGAAAACCTTTCTCTAGGTGATAAAGAGAAAGAGATTCTAGAAAGTCCTCCTCAAGAATCTCAAGATCAATTCTTAGAAGGAACTTCAAGGGTAGAAAACTATAGTGACTTACCAAGCACAATGGTAATGATATTATAATTGCACAAATCTGTGTTAATGATATCATTTTTGGTTCTACCAATGACACACTTTGTGATGAATTTGCGAATTTGATGCAAAGTGAATTTGAAATGAGTATGATGGGTGAATTGAAACATTTTCTTGGTTTGCAAGTAAAACAATCTCAAGATAGGATTTTCCTGAATGAAGAAAAGTATGTCAAGGAGCTTAACAAACATTTTGGGATGGACTCATCAAAACCTTCTATAACTCCCATGAGCACAACCACAAAATTGGATAAGGATGAAAAAGGAAAAGATGTGGTTATAAAGAAATATCTTGGTATGATTGGATCTCTTCTCTATTTAACCGCAAGTAGACCCGATATTCTCTTTAGTGTGTGCTTTTGTGCTAGGTTTCAATCCTCACCCAAAGAGTCACACTAAAATGTCGTTAAAAGGATTATCAAATATTTAAGTGGGACTATTAGTCTTGGATTGTTGTATCCCATCTGTACAAATTTTGATTTAGTTCGATACACCAATTTAGACTATGCGGGTAGTCTAATTGATTTGAAAAGCACAAGTGGTACTTGTCAATTTCTTGGAGAGTCTTTAGTTTCTTGGTTTTCTAAGAAACAAAACTCGGTTGCACTTTCTACCGCCGAAAGTGAATATATTGCAGCCGAGAGTTGTTGCGCTCAATTGCTTTGGATGAAAGCAAACCTTGGAAGATTATGGACAATTTTTCAAGAATATTCCGATCATGTGTGACAACACAAGTGCCATCAATATCTCGAAAAATCATATTCTTCACTCACGGACAAAACACATTGAAATTTGACATCATTTCATCTGTGATCATGTTACTAAGGGTGACATTTCATTACACTTCATTTCCACTGAAAATCAACTTGCAGATATTTTTACACAACCATTAGATGAGAAAATATTTTGTGGAATTCGAATTAGACTAGGTGATGTGGACACGGAACGCACCACACGCGATGGATGAACGCAACGCTTCTCACCTCCTTGGATAAGGACGCGACTGCAAGTTTCTTTCGTGATATAACTTACACGAAAGGGACTTTGGATATTATGCACCAAAGGGTCTTTGGATATCACTCACCAAAGGAAGAAAAGGATCTCTCCAATTCCCGAAAAGCAAAAGTTTTTTTTTATCAAAATTCAACAACTCCCTAAAACATAAAATTAGATGGCTTTATATAGCCATTTACAAATATAAAAAAAAAACTAAATACAAGATAACCTAGATAAGTGGATCTAGATCTCCTAAATAAGTGGATCTAGATCTCCTATACAAAAGTGAGTATTTTCAAAGATATTATCGTAAGAGATAATATCTTTCTCTTTCTTCAAGATCGTGTTGTTGTGATTCTCGGTCAATTTGAAAACTTTCTATAATCTTTGACTTGATATCTTTTGATGAATTCAAATTGCATCATCCTCTCTGGGTTTTTGAGGATTTGACCACAAATCTTCTTTATTTGATCTTTGATTTGATATCTTTTGATGGATTCAAATCGGCATCATCAATTATTCTCTTGATCTTCCACTTATGCTTGATCTTCATAATATTCTTTGAGCTTTGATAAATAATTGAATAGTCCCGTTTCACATCACTAGGATTGATGGTCTAATTCAGTCAAGTTTCCTTCCCCTGTTAGAGAGAGTCTCCTGCAAGCGAGAGAGCTTCCTCCTGTGAGTGAGTAATTTCATCCAGTAAAATTGTGAGTGTCTGGTGAGTTGTGGGAGTTGTGCTGTGAGCACGTGAGAATTGTGAGAGTCCTCCAGTGTATCACATGGGTGAAAGCAAGGCTTTGTAAGCTGAGTTGGAGCTCTGTAAGCTAGGAGTTTGTTGTCTGTGAGTTGATTTCTTCATTAAGGGTAAGGATTGAGTGTGTCTTGGCTAGTGGAGACCCTACCCACAAGTAGTGTCTTTGTTGTTGATATTCAGGGTTTAATGTTTTGTATTTTCCCTTTCTCCTAATGTATGTATTGATGAATGCTTTCTGATAGAATCATGATCCTTGCCGTTAAGCTTGTAGTATAGAATGATGAACTGAGATGAATGCTTTCTAAGATGAATGAACTAAAGACCCCATTAGAATGATAAGCATGAATGAGCTATGATTTCCTTTACTTAAGTTGATTCTGTCTATGAATACATTGCTTCGATAAATGTATTGTTATGTCATTGTTATTGCTTAAATCTCTTAGAAGCTGTTATCTAATTAAATTAACTGGACCCTTAGCCTAAGCATGTTTACTTAGCTAAGTTAATATTATATTAATCTACTCAATCTACTCTGTTAATTGAGGCCATTACCATTGTTTAAATTATCTGTGTTAACTAGTTTCCTTAATCTGAGCATGTGTAGAGATCTAGGTTAATGCTATGTTAATCTCCTTTGTTAATCGAGCATGTGTAGCTAACTAAGTTAACATTCTATAACGATGACCATGATTTGCTTTAGAATGTACGATATCATTAGTCAACTTATTTATAATTCATGATTCATGTACTAAGTTAGTATCAATTTATTGAGCACATTTCCAGTCGTATCCAATTATTAAGCATGTTCCTTAAGCTAATTTCTAATGAGTTATTTCTTAAGCATGTTTCCATTATTTTCTTAAACATGTTTCAGTTGATTATTGTTTGAGCATGTTTCCATTTAAACTACGAATTGTCTGAGCATGTTTAGTTTAATCGCAATTATTAGCATGTTTACTTTACGTTCCTTTATTTCTATGCCCTGAAATTATGTACGCCATCCGCTGTTTCAATTCGACATTATAATTGTTCTCTTTTATGTGCTTCTAATTACTGCTATTCATTTGTATGCGCTATTCAATTATTGTTATGTTTCTTTTATACTGTATCAACAAGCATCATGATAATAGAAACAATTAGGAAGTGTCACTTTTCGGTGGTACTCATATGCATTATGTGAGGAAAATGTTAAATAATGAATAAAAGAATGAATGATGGGGAGTTGGGGGGCGGATGGGTAGTTTGGATCTAGTCTGGTAGCTAGGCTGCACCCTTCCCTCGTTGGGAACAAGACTACCTACCCACAGGAGGTTAGAAGCCGACCAAGACAATACCATCCCCTATGGTTCCTTCAATCTCCTGCTCAACAACATACGAGTTATGAAAGAAAGAAAGAAAGAACAAAAGTAAAGAAAATACTGATTTGGGGCGATACCCATTCTAGAAAGAACTAAAGAGAGGCATAAAGCATACTGCATAACCCCAATTCCTTACTGGGCCTTTATGCTTACGATTACTTGTGGTGTAGGAAACAAGATGATAATGCTTGGAGTCGAGGAGGATGCCTATCCTATGGAGCCTGTAGATTATCCGGACGAATTGCGACCAGAGTAGAAGCATAGCTCAAGAGATAAAGGAAAGATTTGACTATTTTGAAAAGGGTTGATAGCGAAGACGTTTTGTAAAATATGAACTACTACTCTAACCCTCAAACTATGTTTTGAATATTAATTAAGTTTACGTTGTTAACCCTGAACTTTATTTAATGCATTTAACGTTTCCACTTACACTGATTGAATTACGTTCTTTAGATTTTTATGCCAAACTTAAGTTTTTCTATTATCTTACACGTTTTAAGTACAAAAAGAAAAAGAAAAATTTTTACTCAAAAAACTGAAAGTAAGAAAGTACGGTTTTTGACGCGGGTCGTCGCAGCTGGTATCAGAGCCATACTACTCTCGTACGATTCACCGCTGATAACCAGACTCACCGAGTAATGCTCCTTTGACTGTAAGTTTTCTTTTACGTTATTGAACTGTTCCCTTAAAATGACTATGCCACAATGTTGAATATATAGAATTGTAATTGACTAAGATGTTCATAAACGACTAAAATGTTTTCTTTCAACTTAAGTGAAGTCGTATATGATTATAAATGGCTTGGAGGGGAAGAGGAAATATGCTATTTAATGAGGAGGAGCCCTGAGTTCTCGATCAGAGAAAGGATCATGGCAGTGATGAGGCCCTTAATCGTATAGCTGCGGTTGTGGAGCAGTAGTCTCAGCAAATGGAAAGATGGGCTTAATTTATGGAGCAGGATTTTCGTTACATAGAGAGATTTATAGGACAAGACCACGGTAATGATAATGGGAATCAATGGTCTATACCGCTTCAGCCGGTTCAGAGAGAAGCCGGGTGGGAAAAGTTTAAAAAACTCAAGCCTCCTTGCTTCAACGGGAATATCTAAGACACTAAGAGGGCCGAGAAATGGATACGCTCCTTGGAAGACAAGTTCACGTATGCAGAGATTGGCGAGACTGAAAGAGTTAAATGTGCTACGTATTTGCTGACTCATGAGGCACGATTTTAGTGGGACTCGGTCAAGTCCTCCAGGGATGTTACAGCCCTCACATGGAGGGACTTCAAAGAGCTGTTTAATGATAAGTATTTCAATCATACTGTTCGTACTCAGAAATTGATGGAATTCATGCGCCTGTGTCAAACAAGAACTGTGGCAGAGTATGCGTAGCGATTTGAAGCACTATCCCATTATGCTCCTCATCTTGTGGCGACTGAAGAGTATAAGCTCCACCAGGGACTTAAGATCGAAGTCTTGGAAGGAGTCGTCGAGGCTGGCACTGAAGGTGTCACGTATTCAAAAATTTTGGCTAGAGCCTTGGCTGTTGAAGGAGTGAAGTTTATGGTAGCTAGGTAGAGGGAAGCTAGCCAGCGAATGTGGAAGACCAATTCTAGCCTTCAGTCACGAGGTGGTCCCTTAATGGGCCGGGGGTTTAAATGACCTTCTGTGAGTAGAGCACAATAGAGACCAGATAAAAGGCTAATGACACAGATGCCCATTGTCGCCCAACCTAATGCTTGTCTGAAATGCAAGAAGGTGCATCGCGGTGAATGCCTGGCTGGTTTAGAGAAGTGCTTCGTGTGTGGCAAGCTCGATCATGATGCCAGAAACTGCCCAATGCGATTCGGCGAACAAGGAGGAGTGGTCCCATTAGTGTTCGCTATGTATAGACTTCTTAGGATGACGAGCAGCCAGCCGTTGTGGCAGGTACATTTAAGTTTATGCAATGATTGTTTGTATGAGATATTAATTATTGCCTAGTTGAATTAGGAGATTTTACTTTAGAATAAACAAGTTACTTAATCCTGACAGGGACAATTTACGTTAATAAGAGTGTTGCGTATGTCCTGTTCGATTTGGGTGCTATGCTCTCATTTATTCCATCAAAGTTTTGTGAGCGAGCAAACTATTTCTCCAGTAGCGTAAATTGTACGCATCGTGTGTTGCTGCCTTCCCGCGACCATCTAATTATCGACGAACTTCTCAAGGCATATGCAGTGGAGATAAATGATTGTTTATTTCAAGCCGACTTAATAATAATGGACCTAAAGGGCTACGATGTTATTATCAGAATGAATTGGCTATCTGCACATCACGCCGTCATCCACTGTAAGAAGAGAGAAGTCTGCTTTTGCCCTCTAGGTGGCGAGATATACACTTTCCGAGGAACAAAGGAAAAAGGTAACATGATGCATACATTCTTAACCTAACATGATGCATGATGCTTTATAACATAACATTATTAGAAATTGAAGTGCGCATATAAGTAATTGAAATTGTAATTGCACATATGAAAGAAAGTAATTGAATAGCGATAATTGAAAGCACACATCAGAGAACAATTATAATTGAAAGCGCATAACAGAAAACAAGTATGATATCAAATTGAAACAGTGAATGTATACAAATAAAGGGATGGTACGGTAAACATGCAAATAATTATTTAAACTACTAACATGCTTAGGCAATTAGAAATAGAGACATCCATAGACAACAATTAACGGGAACATGCTTGTGAAATGGAAAATGTTTATTCTAGTTGATTACATATACTTTTATTCTAATTTAATTAATTAAACATGCTAGAATTAATGATCTAGTTGATTTTCCTAATTAATTACATGTTCAAGATGATTATGTTTATTATTCTAATTAGTCATCCTAGATGAAGTTACATGCTCAAGGAAGAATCTCAATTATTATCCTAGATGATTGAACATGCTTTTAATCTAGTTAATTATCATTCTAAGCAGTTATCCTACTCACTTTTCATGCATCAAGAATTAATTACAGTTATTTAATTAACAACCAACTTATTACTTAGATACTAATTCACGAGCTTAGATTAATTACATTGTTTACATGTTTAGATTAACTAAATTGGTTAACATGCTCAATTGATTTACATGCTCAAGATTCTAGTTAATTACTCTAATCATAATCACTTTAGTAAATTAACATGCTCAGGTAATAAGTACGATTCGGATTCTAATTGTTTTCAATTACACGTGCTTAAGGCTAAGTTGAGTTAACGTGCTAATTAATTTCGCATGCTAGTCTAGTTAGTTATCCTAGTGAAGTTAATTAGTTAACAACGATAATTAAACAACTAGTTAATCAATTAAACTTGTTGATTAAACATGCTAATCTTAGTTAATTAACATGTCAACTAATTAGTTAACTAACACGCTTGAGAATTAATTAATTAAACAACGAGTTCAACATGCAGGTTAATTAACATGCTTAATTTAATGAAATTGGTTAACATGTTTAATAAGTAGTTAATTACTCTTAGTCGATTACCCTAACAAATTAACATGCTCACTCTAATTACTTAGGCATGCTAAAATCATTAGTTAATTACTCCGACCAGTTAACATGCTCAATAAGGTTATAACATAATTTAATTTACAAATTAACTAATTAGTTAATGTTCTTAGATCAATTAGTTGATTAATTAATATCTTATTACAAGTGTTTACACTAACTAGTTGATTAGTCAATTAATTAAGATCTTAGTTTGTTATTACTAGTGTTTCCACTAAGAGACGCAGAATAACCATTACTAGTAGTGCAAAATGAGGGAATAACAACTACATAGAATTATCTAACTAACAGAAAGTAACTACGCAGCAAGGGTTTATCATTTCACGCATTTGAACATTCGTCACCTTTAAGCATTAGCATTCATCACTCTTTCATCAACGTAAGGCATTTGCACCAATGAAAACAGGGCAATTTACTAAAGAAAATGTCACAGAGCAATAACAAAGGAATAAACAGCAAGGAGTCTACAGACTATCATCAAGGAAATATCACAGAGCAACAATAATCTACATGGTATTAGCGATTCAACACTATCAATAACAAATAGACACACTCACTCACTCTACTTGTGGGTAGGGCCTCCAAATGGCCAAAACTCACCCAATTTCCTTACCTAAATGACGAATTAACACTCAGGGACAAAAATCTCCACAACTCATGCAGCTCACACTTACGGACAGCAGCTCACTCCAACTCACAGGGCTCCAAGCTTCGTTTTCACTCACAGCTCACCTCTTAACCTCACTCACGTAGCACTCACTCATAGCTCACCTTTGAACCTCACTCACGTAGCACTCACCCAACACACTTAACTCACACAACAGAAATCTGAATGGATGAAAAAGCTCTGGACTGAGAAAGGAGGAGGGAGCGAGGGAGAGAGAGAGAGTAATGATGTAATAGCGGCGGAGAGTGGAATGTTTGAACTGGACCATTCATTGGTTAATGCCCATCCCTCACTCCTCTTTCACAAACATTAATTATGGTAACAAGAGAAAATAATATAATTGTAACAAGGTATTATCACGTCAAATCCAACACACATTCTAACAAGCATGAATTATTTGTTTGATCCCTAGTTACTCACATGCTGCCCCATGCCCAATATATGATGCTCTTTTTCATCATGATGTTTCCACAACACCATCAACCGGCTCCAACCTCGGAGGGGGGGCTGACTCTGTATTATTTATTTATTTATTTTTACTAGTGTTATATAGTTCAAGGCATGCAAGCACTACCTCGAACCATCTATTTAGAGATGGGTCTGGTCAAGCCCAGACCCAACCGACAAAAGCACTGTGACTCAATACCTAGTTCAAAAAAAAAAAAATAGGCGAAGCCAATAGGTCGGGAATTATTTCATGTAATTTGACGGGTGGGTTATATAAAATATTGGGAATTAATTATTGCTAAACATGTGATTAATAGAGATGCAATACGGTTGAGGAAAATATAAAAAGAATCAATGAATAAAAGTGGATTTGGGGTAAAAACCAATAAAAATGCTAGTTGATTCAAATTTAGGTTTGGAATCAATTTTGGGACTCAAATCAGCTTCTGTCATGGGCGCTTCTTAATCTTTCGTTCGGATGGCCGTTAGCTTATCGAACTTAAGCTCCTCATGTCCGCTTTTGTTCCTTTGCTATCTCATTTTCTACTTTCTTCCCCACTCCGCTCGAGAGCAGAGGAATTAGGGTTTTCTTCCCCCTTTTTTAATTTCACGGTACTTTCTTGCTTTTCTTCTAATTCCATTTTATATTTGTTCTCTTTATTGTTCTTCCTTCTCTTAGATTTCCCATTCTCCCTCAGTGATTTTCTTCCGTCGAAGCCATTTCCATTTTCATCGAAACTTAATTAAAAGTGTTCAAAACTCCGATGGGACTCCGCGGTGGGAGTTGTCTTGTGAAACGCCGGAGGTACCTGCTTCACTCTTCTTCTCATCTGCATTCTAAGATTACGTTTAAAAACCTTGTCTCAGGAAGATGCAAATATTTATGTTTCAGACTATTGTTGATGAAACTGACGACATAAAACTAGTTTCAAAATGCTCATATCTCGATAATTTAAGGAAACAAATTTCTTTTAAAAACCCAGAACAGTTTTCTTTTTACCCTTACCCGAATACTCGAATCTCAACTTTTTCCACCCATTGTATCAGAATTACTGAACATTTTTGCTGTGAAATTTAAGGAAGATTTGCTGGGCTATGATGGAAATTTGAATATTGGGTATCAGTCGTAGATTAAGGATTATGAATTTGACAGAAGAAGTGATCTAAGGTAAAGTTGTAAAATTGTCTGCTGTCACGAACTAACAGACAACTAAGATCTCCCTCATCAAGGTAGAATTCTGATTTGCCATTTTTACTAGTTGGGTGTTGTTGTAACTTTGGCTGTGTTCGATGAAACTCATTGCTGAGAGGAATTATCCATCAATTGTTCTTTTTATGTCTTCTTTTTTTCTCTTGGTGTCTAAGAAAATACACTGAACTCTTAAAACATTCAAATCAACTCTTTCTTTCAGTGCTGTATAAAACATTGCATTAGGATCTCGTTACGGCTATGTACTTGTTTCATTTGATTTAATGGTAAAAATGCCATTATTTGAATAGACGTAATTATTTTCTTTGCACAGAAAGAATCACTTATGGGGTTGGCCATTCAATCTGCACATTAAGGTGGATGCTCATTTGTTGCCTCAATATATCATTTGTTGACATTAGATGAGCTATGTCCTCTGTGCTTGAGCCGGAATTGCAAAGCCTAAGCTGTTAAATCAAATGTGGACATTGATTTGGCAAGAGAGTGAAGGTATGTTATTTTTTGAGCACTTAGATATGAAAACCGACACTAATCATATAGTATGGTCTAAGAAAGATTATTTAGTAAAAGTAAGATTATTTTTTTTCAACACTTAGATCAAAAGGAAAAAATAAATGTAAATAAGACAAGACACAAGACGTGTGCTCAGAAATAGTAGACGATATAAAAAAATAGTAGACGACACAAAAGACTCTTTAATTCTTCTCATTATTTCTATATACTCTTTGCTACTCCCAGCAAGTCTATTTTTGTAGCTTACAACATCATCAAGAGTACTAATTGAATTAGATTTAAGGGTAAAATGCAATTTTTACCGTTGAGGTAATTTATAGCTGACACCTAAAATTTTTTTTTAGCAAATTAAATCTCGACCTTTTCATTGTTAGCAATTCAGCCTTTTTTGTCGTAAAATCTGTCAAATCACCCATGTGCACAACACATGACTCTCTCTCTCCCTCTCATAATTCAAACATCCGCTATCGATATTTCCTATATTTGGCTTCTAACCACCTTCATTAGCGAGTAGAGTCTTCTCTTTTGCATAATGACTCTTCTTTGCAAGGGGATAAATAGAGAAAACACTTCGCCAACTCTTCTTAATTGCTCTCACTTGCATAGAGACTTCATTATCTTTTGATATGTTACCTTATGTGCCTTATTCTTCTCTTAATTTTGCTCATTTTGTTTCCCTTCCCTAAAAAATCTTCAATCATAATACAAAAAATCAACATTCAAGAGTTCTTTAACATCAATTTCTACATCTATCAAACCATCAAGATTTCAATTACTTGACCATAAAACACGATTATGAAAATTAGAAAAGTAGTTGATTTTTTCTAATCTGACGATAAGATAGTGGAACTACTTATCGTTAGTTCTAATATGACGATAAGATAGTAGAACTACATATTTTTTCTAATCTGACGCTATCTTCTCCTACAGGTACCTACACCATGAGTAAACTATAAGCCTAAAAAGGCTTAGTAAGGAAATGGTTAACAATAAAATAGAATGTAAATACTAAACAATTCTACTAATTAACTAAACAAGGAAGTAATAGCCAAATGTTATCTAAGGAATATTATCTAACAATAAAGGGAATTACAGAACTTAACAGAAATTACAGAGCTAACGATCACAAAGCTAACAAAATGCAGTAAACCAACCCTACTCTAACAACATAATATCATTCAAGGAACCATTGTCAACGAGCCATCTAGTAACAAATAACAGTAAGCAATTCAGGACATTATCAACCAACAACCAACAAGGAAATAACAAGCAGCCAGAGATTCAACAGGGAATTCACAGCAAATAAATCAACTAGGAAACATTCGGATCAACACAACAAAATAACCTATCCTATGCTCGTGGGTAGGGCTTAGACGGCTGACGCTACTCGATCCTTACCATCGACGAAGATACACAAACACAGACAGCACTCCATCTCCTGCAGCTTCTTCAACTCCTTGACAACAGCACCAACACTCTAGTGAGCTCCGCTTCCCCCTCAGAGAGCTCTGCACAATCCCCTCCTTGCATCTGCCATTCCTTCTCCCTTCTCGCATTAGCCATTTCTCTTTTTAATCAAACCAGCAGACGTCACCAGCCACCCAGCTACGCTCGAGCCATCCCCTGTCATTCCATACTGTCGGTTTCATCACCCTCCATGCCTCTACGTTTTGTCGTCGGCTTCCAGCACAAAGAAGCCGTCACTGCGAGCCGGTTCGATCCCAAACAACAAGCTGGACCAAGGCCTTCGGCTGGTCCAGCTTGAACTTGAGCCACACCAGCGCGAACGGAGAGCCACGCCAACGCGACAAAAAGAATGCCAGAACACCCCCTGCATCCTGTCGAACACCGCAGCACCAGGCTTCGCCGAGCATTGCCATCGCAGTCCGTCTTATCGCCGCCATCCCATCGCCGAGCACCACCCATCGCCATCCCAACCCGACTCCAACGCTCACAGTTGCGACCCGCGACGCTTGCCTCTTTGCTTCGCCAGCAGCCGCACGCCGTCGTCGTTTCGTTGTCGTTAGTCCCGTTCGTCGACGTCTCCTCCCCTTCTCCCCTGTCTCCCTCTCTTTCTCGTTTCACTCTCTGATCTCTCACCAGAATGGCCCGGAGGCCATCCTCTTAACACACTGGACCGGTTCTTGCTGAACCGGTTCAGTCAAATAAATCTAATTAATCCCAAACCACTTCTTCTTTAATTAATCCACTAAATTTTCTAATCTCATTTCATTTAAATCCTTTAATTTATTAAATTTATTCCAATTTATCCAATCTATTCATTAGCTTTAAAATACCCCTCAATTGATTTAATTTAGCAAATTAAATCTAATTTATTCCATATCACTAAAATACCCCTAGGCCTAACGGTTCTAATCCTGTAATATACCGATAATTAAAAATATCGGGGTATTACATACTTTCCCCCTTAAATAAATTTCGTCCTCGAAATTTGCTCCTTAACAATCACTATCTACCCATCCAAACCATTTGTTAGCTAACCCGATTTGGTGTTCTAGTTGACTCTGGGCTTCGGCTTAATACTAGCTCCTCTCGGATTGACGTTTGCCTGACTCTAGCTAATAGATCGGTTTGACAACGTCCAAACCCATCTCTTCGCACTGAAGTCGATCCAACTATCGAACTCAATCTTCCACACTTTCACTGCGCTACTCTGATAACACCTATTATTAACCCATTGACCTCCTAGGTTTCTAACCCGTTTGTGCTTCCCGGTTTGTGTGTGTGTACCAGTTTTCGTTCCTGTTTCCGTATCCATTCCCAGAAATCACTCTGGAAACTTCATTTTCGTTTCTGTCTCTGTTCCCGTTCTCGTTTCAGGTTATGTTCCCGTTCCCATTTTTGCCTCGGTATTCGTTTCGGTTCCCGTGATCGTACGCATTCCTGTATCCGTTTCCGTTTCCGTTTCCACTTCCATCTCTGGAAATTTTGTCTCAGTTTCCATTTCTGGAAATTTTGTCTCTGTTTTCGTTTTCGCTTCCATTTCTAGAAACTTCATCTTCGTTTCCGTTGCAACTTCCATTTCTAGAAACTTCGTCTCTGTTTCTGTTTCAACTTCCAATTCTGGAAACTGTCTCTGTTTCGATTTCCGTGCTCATACCGTTTCCGTATCCGTTTCCGTTATCTGAGGTTGTTGTTTATGTTCCTGTTTCCAATTCGGTTTATGTGCTCATTCATTGAAAGGTTCGACTGACTCCCTAAGCTACCACACTTAATCCCCTTGACCTTTACCATCACGTCTACCCTTTATCTACTCATTGTAACCTCTCATCTTTTCTTACACTTTTATCTTTTACGCTTTAATTTATCGTTATATTTTGCTTTTTCCGTTCGTAACCTCCGGTATAGCAGCGATGGCATAGTCCGAAAGACTGGTAATCGTTGGCCGTTGTGTTGCGGCATTGTTCAGGAACTATCCTAGCATAATCCAGGGACATTGCAACCGATATGAGCAGCAATGGCATAGTCCGAAAGCTAGAGTGACGATGGCATAGTGCGAAAGCTCGCTAGCGACTGTGTCCACAAAGGACTTAATAGTCGTACATCATATCGTTGCAGTTTTCTTAATTCACTTTTTACTTCTTTAGTTCGCTTTTTTATTCATTTATCAATTTACTCTCGTTGCTCGTGATGCATTCGTTGTTTGTGCCCAAGTTGTGCATAACTATCTAACTCCGCTTATCTATCTGACTCTATTTAACCCTATGTCCCTTTCCACTCATTACCCCGTTCCTATTTCCAAAAATTTGGGTAGAGTCTCCCTTGTTTTTAGACTCCCCTAAAGCTAAACATCCTGCATAAAAATAAATTTCCAAATAGTTCCAGTATGCTCTATACCCTTACCATCATCCTACTAACTTGTTCCTTACTTCTAATGCCATTATCAAAATAAATATGCGCCTCTAAGGAAAATAAGTAAAGCGATTAAATTAAAGTACTCATAGTCGATGAAAGATTTCCACGTCAAGGCTTGTGTTGGCAGGCAAGCTACGTTATCAATTTAACTTTTACAAAATCATTTTGAAACACAATTACTCAACAAAACTCTATCAGAGCTCGTTTAAAATACAGTAAAACAAAAAAAGTGAGCTATGAACTTGGTTTTTAAAACGATCAGAGCAGCTTACCGAGAAAATCGTTTTTAAAAACCTCTACTTTGATACCAATTGTAACGACCCGGATTTTTGTCACTTTTTGAAAATGCATAAAAATTTGAGAAAACGTGTTAGAGTGCGCCTAATCTGGACCGCTACCAACCGTTCGTTAAAATCCGTTATAAAATTTGAATAAAAATGTGGAAGTGTTGAAACAAATCATTCATTTAAAATGTTGCTGAAGCATTTATAAAATCCTTTATTAAAAGGAATACTAAACAATTAGTTACAATTAGAAACTTTATTTTAATTACATTAGAACCCAATTATTTCTTACTTTTCGTAGCCTGGCCAAGCCCAAGCTCGCGCGTGCAAATCCTTCATCACTGTTTCTAATCTGACGCTATCTTCTCTTGTGGGTACCTACACCATGAATAAACTGTAAGCCTAAAAAGGTTTAGTAAGGAAAGGGTTAACAATAAAACAGAATTTAAATACTAAACAATTCTACTAATTAACTAAACAAAGAAGTAATAGCCGAATGTTATATAAGGAATATATTATCTAACAATAAACGGAATTACAGAACTTAACAGAAATCACAGAGCTAACGATCACAGAGCTAACAAAATGCAGTAAACCAACCCTACTCTAACAACATAATATCATTCAAGGAACCATCATCTACGAGCCATCTAGTAACAAATAACAGTAAGCAATTCAGGACATTGTCAACCAACAACTAACAAGGAAATAGCAAGCAGCCAGAAATTCAAAAGGGAATTCACAGCACATAAATCAACCATGAAACATTCGGATCGACACAACAAAACAACCTATCCTATACTCGTGGGTAGGGCTTAGACGGCCGACGCTACCCTATCCATACCATCGACGAAGATACACAAACACGGACAACACTCCATCTCCTGCAACTTCTCCAACTCCTGGACAGTAGCACCAACACTCCAGAGGACTCCACTTCCCCCTCCAGAGAGCTCTGCACAATCCCCTCCTTGCATCTGCCATTCCTTCTCCCTTCTCGCATTGGCCATTTCTCTTTTTAATCACACCAGCAGACATCACCAGCCACCCAGCTACGCCCGAGCCATCCCCTGCCATTCCCTACTGTCGGTTTCGTCATCCTCCATGCCTTTACGTTTTGCTGTCGGCTTCTAGCACAAGGAAGCCACGTCACTGCGAGTCGGTTCGATCCCAAATGACAAGCTGGACCAAGGCCTTCGGCCAGTCCAGCTTGAACCTGAGCCACGCTAGCGCGAATCGAGAGCCACGCCAACGGGACAAAATGAATGCCGAAACGCCCCCCTGCATTCCGTCGAACGTCACAGCACCAGGCATCTCGTAGCATTGTCGTCGCCGTCCTTCTCATCGTCGTCATCCCATCGCCGAGCACCGCCCGTCGCCATCCCAACCCAACTCCAACGCTCACAATTGTGACCTGTAACGCTCACCTCTTTGCTTTGCCAGCAGTCGCACGACGTCGTCGTTTCTTCATCGCTGCTCCCATTCGTCGTCGTCTCCTCACCTTCTCCTCTGTCTCCCTCTCTTTCTCGTCTCGCTCTTTGGTCTCTCACTAGAATGGAAGGCCATGAAAAACACATTGGACCGATTCTTGTTGAACCGGTTCAGTCAAATAAATCTAATTAATCCACTAAATTAATCCCAAACCACTTCTTCTTTAATTAATCCACTAAATTTTCTAATCTCATTTCAATTAAATCCTTTAATTTATTAAATTTAATCTAATTTATCCAATCTATTCATTAGCTTTAAAATACCCCTCAATTGATTTCCAATTTATTCTTTATCACTAAAATACCTCTAGGCCTAACGGTCCTAATACGCCCTGTAATATACTAATAATTAAAAATATCGGGGTATTACATCGTTTGTTCATTATTCGTACATCGAGCAGAAGATTAGAGGAACCCATGTTGGAGGTATAGTCTTAATCAGCTTCTAACCACCTATGGTAACTGATCCCGTTCCCGAAGAGGGACAAGACCTATCCAGTCTACCTGATTTGATCCGCACTACTCGTCTGCCCCCTAATTAGATACTATTTATTTCTATTAGCATGATGCATGTTGATACATTATAAAAGAAATACAACAATAATTGAAAAGTGCATGTACAGGAAGACAAAAATTGAAAGCGTATAACGGAGAACAATTATAATAACTTAAAACAGCGAATGCGTACTAAATTTCAGAGCATAACAATAAGTAATAACGAATTGAATCAGCGAGTGGCGTAGTTAATTTCATAGCATAGCACTAAAGAAACAGTAAAGTAAACATGCTAACAATTGCGATTAAACTAAACATGCTCAGACCATTAGTCATTTAAATGCAAACATGCTTAGACAATAAATAACGAAAATATGCTTATTAATCCGAACACAACTAGAAACGTGCTTAATAATAATTTCTACGAGCTAATATCATAAACATGTTTAATAATTAGATACGCATGGATGTACGATTAAGTGGAAACATATTATTAGCATAATTTGATTCTAAACAAGTGAATAAGGATATTGTACATTAAAAGTAAAGCATGGTTTTAATGGTATAATTTCAATGAGTTAGTAATTTAATTTATCGTTATAGAAACTAATCTATTGATCTACACATACTTAAATTAACAGAGTATTAACCAAATTATGTACACATGCTCAAGTTTTCAGAGTATTAGCGTAGGTGTCTACAAATGCTCGGATTGAGGAAATAGTAACTTTTAGTTAACACAGAAATTTCAACAATAGGAATAACAAGAACTATATATGCATCGACAATAGGAATGACACACATGCTCGGATTTAGGAAATAGTAACTTCTAGTTAACACAGAGAAATTTCAACAATAGGAATAACAAGAACTATATATGCATCGACAATAGGAATGACAAGAGCAATATATGCATTGGATGAAGGAAATAACAACTCATAGTTAACACAGAGAGATTTAAACTAGACCGTAAGTAAACAATAAAGAACAGAATCATCTTTAACGGCATAGCTCTCAACTCGTTCATACTTTTCAAGTCATAATAAGATCTTCAACTCATCATTTTATCCTACAGGCTTAACTCGTTCATCCAAGCAGTAACATTCATCATTTTCAAAGTAAAGCATTGAATTATAGAAATGGCAGTAAAGAAATTTGCTGGAATTAACAACAAAGGAATTATCACAACTCACGCACATTACTTGTGGGTAGGGCCTCCACTGGCCAAAACTCTACCCAAATCCTTACCCTAGTTAAAGAATTCGAACACGGACAGCAAACTCCCAGCACACTTCCAGCTTCACGGACAGCACACCCAACGCACTCCTCAGCTTGCAAAGCCTTGCTTTCACTGTCGCTACACGCTGAAGAAAACACACAAGCTCACCACTCGCAGAGCGCACAATTTTTCTCCAGAGAGCTCTCACTCATGCAGGAAAACTCTCTCTCGTAGAGGAAGAAAAAATGCAGAGAATGAATTAGCTTGGGAGATAAGTAGACAAACCCATACAGGAGGCAAAAATCGTACACCAAATGGCAAGGGAGGGTATGCTTCGGCGTGAGGAGGAGGGGAGGGTATTCCTTCGGCGTGGGGAGGAGAGGCATCTAGGCATTGGGAGATCGACTCCGTACCTCCATAGTGCATTTTAAATTGCAAAACGACAAAACTTCCTTATTTTAATCCTTAAATAATCGCAGATTTGGGACATTTTGGACGAGGGCATGCGTCCTGGCCTCGTCTGCGTGCGTTCGAAAATCACTATTCTTCAGGCAGATTTGCACATTCGGACGAAGGATTGCGTCCTTGTCTTCGTCTGCACCCGTCCGAATCTGCCATTCGGACGAAGGAAGTCGTCCGAATCCAGTGTCTGCATTCATCCGAAACTGTCCATAAATTGGACAGATTCAAATCGTCCTCGTCCCCTGTCGTCCGCCGTCAGCCGAATGTCTATTCTGACGATATTTGTTGTCCTCAAGTCATCTGCTATGATCCGAATTCCCAAAAATATAGTTTTTCTTCAAATTTTCAACTTAATTTTTATCCCATAATATTTACCTCATAAATATAAGTCATAAAATAATACGTATTGATACGTAATATAATATATTAATTATCTCAAAAATTTTGATTACATAGCATATACGGGAAAAGCGTTATCGGGATATTTCAGTATCCATGGGTGTTAGATCGAGTAGATTTTTGTGAACTGTGAGAATACTATTTAAGGTTAAGTTGAGGATGAGCTTCCAAGTAGAAATTTGATATCTTTGAGTATTTTGACACTATTTAGATTTTTTTAGTACTTTTGTGTTATTAAAACTTTTTATGTTCTTGGAGTTTAGTATTACATCTTTTATAATTTCATTACATATTTTTATATTTACATAATGAGGTATTGTTAGAAATTTTGTTTTCTCTATTGTAGATGTTTACTAAAATAGAGATAGTTCATATCAGTGAATCATAATTAGATACATACCTTATTTTATTTCTTTTAGTATCTTAAAATTCCATTTTGTGCATTATTTTTCTTATTTTGGTTTTCAATAAATGGCGAGCCAATGATATAATCCAAGATTAGACAGAAATAAACAATTTAAAAAACTAAATTTTTTTTTTCTAATCCAATTTAACACACCATTAATAGTTTTTAAATATAATAAACACATTGTTTATGCGTCACTTTTGAATTTAGTATTACCACATGTAAGAATTCTTAAAAAACACTAAGAGAAACAAAATCATGAATCTACTCCATTTTATAAAATTAATCAAGACTACTTAAAAAAATTGGAAGGACATGGCGCTAAGCTCTTGGGTTGTTTTTAAAAATAATTTAATTGTCTATATATTTTCCTAATCTAATTTGACAAAACATTTTGAATTTGATATTATCTTTCTAATTCAATTTAGCACATCATTAGTTTCTTTTAAATAATAATACCGACACATGTTTAAATGAAAATTTTCAAATTTAGTATTATTTTTTCAATCCAATTTAGCACATTATTAGTATTTTTTAAATAATAATACCTGCACGTGTTTAATCGAAACTTTTTGAATTTAGTATTCTAATCTAAGCACATACTTAGTGTTTTTTTAAAATAATAACACCAATACATTTTAAAATTATATTCTTAAATTTAATAGTACATCACATGAAAATTTGAATCTAAAACACATATTTTCAACTATAGAATTAGTTAATGCTTAGAAAACCCTTTTGCGAAATTATGTAAGATGAATAGATACTTAGAAAAATAGAATTATGAATCGACAAGATTTTTTAAAATTACTTAAAGACAACTTATTTTCGTCTAATCTTGGATTAAAACATTGGCTCACCATGTATTGAAAATTAAGAAAAATGATGTACAAGTTGAAAATTATGATTCTAAAAAAAATAAAATAAGGTATATATTTTGTTATGATTGACTGATATGAACTATTTCTATCTTACTAAACATCGACAATGGAGAAAAAATTATTTTTAACAATACTTGTTAATGTCAAAATATGTTATGAAATTATAAAAGATGTAATAGTAAACTCCGAAACATAAAAAGTCTTAATGTTGTCAAAATACTAAAAAAATTTAAACAATATCAAAATACTCTGAATTCAAAACTTCTAATTGGGAGCTCACCCTCAAGTTTACCTTAAATACTATTCTTGATGTTCACAAAAATCATCTCAATGTATCACATGGATATGTCCCCAAATGATCGATCATTAGATTTCATCGTGTCATTGCTATCAGTGATAGCATCTGAGGACTGTGGTACATAAAAAATCATTTATGGCGAAGGAGTAGTGTTGTGACTTAATGGCCCGTGTGGAAACCTCAGTAATGAATCTAAACATGACATTGATCGCGGTCATCTAATATGTGATAACCTAGACTGTGATTGTTGTTGGTGCTTAGTTAACTCTTGATGTACTTCTTTAAATTGCTTCTACGTAGATGTGTGCGAGAGGGTTGGCTACGATGCACTCTGGTCATCTTGTTCTCGTTTTCTTGTGTTGATGTGGTCGAACTTTGTCACATACTATGATTTTTGTATATTATGATCTCATCCAACTCCGTTATTGGACGAAACAATTCTTTAATGGGGCTCCGAATAACATCAACTTAACGATATATACCCATAATCAAGAAAGGGAAATACGGGTCAGCAGATGGTGATGTGCCCAAAATGCACAAAGACAATACAAGGCTGTTGGGCAATCGATTAACGTCAATCCGAGCAATCTGAATGGAATGCCTATATCTTTTAATGCATAAAACCAAAAGGTCTCAAATTTGGAGGAAGGCTTAAGGACTCAAAGAAGCAGGGGCTCGCCAAAAATCACACTCAAATTCAATATACATGTGTAGTTATGACCGAATCAAGAAGTTACTCGGAAATAGCTCTTTCAAAGATAAAAACAGTTTTGTAGTTATCTCAAATAAAGATTGAACAACTCGATCCAAACCAAACTCCAATCACCAAGTAATTTCCCAATACTTCAAATATGTTCAGAGTACGTTCATAATCTAGAGTTTCAATCAAAGAATATGCAAGAATTCAAGGAAACAAGTCAGAATCCCAAAACTGGTCCAAAGCAAACAAAGCCAATATGCTAACCCTAAATCCGAGTGCTGACATTAAACTGATTAGAACTCACATTGCATACGTTCACTTCAAATTTATAAAACAGCTAGTAAACAATTAACACAAAGTCACTACCAAAATCCACGTTCAAAGTTGTTCCACAAGCTGACTTATAACCAGATTAATAAGCTTCTAGGAAATTACAAATTAAGAAAAAACCAGATTTGCAGCAGTTCAAAGAAATCAACACAAATTCAACTTCCGATTCTAAAGATTACCAGCCTTCAATCAATAATCTACAGTCAATAAAGAACCAAGAATTCTAGAACAAAACATAGCAAGAAAATCAAGAGAACATAGGAAATAACAGGGAGCACTAAGCTAGTCTGCAAGCCCTCACTTGGCCGAGGGTTGCTACTTGTTCGGGACACTTCGAAGAGTACCTATCCACCTTGGCTTTTGCCACGATCTTCTAACTCCACACCCCAAAAACACCTCCCAAGGAAGATGCCGGAACAGCTAGCTCAAACCTCCTCACCAATACTGTGCAAGAACGAGTGAGAGGAGGAGCTTTAGTGTTAGGGTTTGCGATGAAGCAAAAACCGCGCACCGGGGGTTTGAGAGAAATCCTTCTCACGGAGGATGTAGCTGCAAAGGGGGTTCCAAAACTGCATATGATGCACCCACGTGGGACCATGGTCAGCCCAATGAATATTGCCCGCTTTGGGATACATGACCAAGCCCGACGCCACCCACGAAGGCTTGCATGGCCAGCCCGACACCACCCTCACGGATTTGTTCTTGGGTCGGACCCTCCGAAGAGAGCCCAAGCCTCAAAACGTGTCCACTGGGAGAGGGCCACCACCCACTATAAGTACGACCAGCCTAGTTGTCCCAAATTCGACGTGGGATGACAGACGCACTACATCACCCCCTCCCCGTCGAGAAGGGCTCGTGCCCTCACTCACAGGCATTATAGACATACCGAACTTGGTTGGCTCTGATACCATATGATGCACCCACAATGGGCCATGGTCAGCCAATGAATATTGCCTGCTTTAGGATACATGACCAAGCTCGAGGGAGTGATGTAGCGCGTCTGCCATCCCACATCGGATTTGGGACAACTGGACTGGTAGCACTTATAGTGGGTGGTGGCCCTCTATAAGTGCGACCAGTCCAGTTGATGTGCCCCAAAAATTGCACAAGACAAAACAAGGTTGTTAGGCAATCGGTTAACTTCAATCGATGTGTTTCTAAACGGGGGTTTGGAAGAGTGCGGAAGCGAACAAGGAACAAGGGAGACCCGTGGGGGTGCTCAGACTTATTCTTGATGGAATGGACTTAGCTCGCCTTGCTAAGTGTGGAGAGAGGATTAACTTGAAGAATTAAGTTAATTAATGTACACTCACACTTCACTTGGATATGACTCACCAAGAAAAATGGAGGTAGTTTGGATATGACTCACCAAGCTACGGTTTGGATATGCCTCACCAAATCTACTAACACCCAATTTGGATATGACTCACCAAAATAAGGGGTTATTAAAGGATCGAAATTAACCTAAGGGGGGGTGAATTAGGTTTATTACCTTTTTCATTCGATTATAAATTTTCTAACCAATAGTTAATTTAACACAACAATGAGATTAAGTAACCACAATAATAATAATAATAATAATAAGCTAATAGAAAGGGTTAAAGAATTTGACACCGAGTTGTTAATGTGGTTCGGCCAAGCTTGCCTTTGTCCGCGAAAGATGTCTAAACATTCATGACATCGATTTCTACAAGGTAACACATTTATAGTAAAGAAAATAACTAACGATAAGGAAAATCACCTACTAACAACAAGATACAAAGTTATTAACAAGGAAATCTACAGAGCATCACAAGTGAAGCATTTAAATCACAGAACCATCAAGGAAACATCACATAACTACAATAAGCTATAAAACATTAACGTAAAAGTCACGCACTCTACTTGTGGTGTAGGGCCTCCACATTGCCACGACACATCCAATTCCTTACCTCAATTCTTTATCGTGTATTGCACTTAATTGTTATTTTTCTTCTCTTTCTGATACCTTTACAATTAAAACATTACAACATATTAATGACGTATTCTAACTTGTATAAATTCTAAGTACTTCTCTGACGCCTAAACAGAATGTAACCTATCCAAATATCTAAATTGTAATACTATTATAGCGAAGCAAGGCACAATCTAATTAATTATCATGTCATGGAGAACATGTGACCAATCCAACACAACAACACTTAACACGTACAAAGTATAGAGCATAAATTCAACTTAATCCTCACAAATCCTTATGCATATTCAATTACTACTTTAGCATCCAATTATAATATCCAACTTCATAAAATATTTCCACATTGAATGACATTGGCAACCAATACAACGATCCAATCGTATAGAATATATGCTTTGAAATTCATCTAGACAATCACCAACATCTAATCACTACCAACAGAATACTCATCATCTCCAAATACCAACAACAGAGCTTAGTCTTAAACTATCAGAGGCCAAAACCTGAACTCAAACATAAAGGCAGAATCATTTTTCAACAGTTGGTCAATATTTTCATATCAATTTCTACCTATTAAATTAACCTACAGCTTAATTAAACACTTGTCATCTCCTTACTAGCAAACAGGGCAGACTCGAAGCAAATCCAAGTGCTCCAGACTCCAGAGAGCACACTCGGCCACAGCCCATCAACAAGCATCTCATGTCCATAAGATAATGTCAATCGATTCACCACAATTAACCATCGACGGGAATGGCAAAAGGAACCATAAAACCAAACAAAACTCAGCATCCAAACTGAACCAGGAAATGCAACCATGTACAATAGGGAATTCGAGAATCAAAGTGCAGAATCTCACCTTGCAGAGAAGACCTGAACCAGCCTTCACCTTGCACACGCCTCTCTTTCACTCATCATCTTTCCAACTCACAGCTCAATGAAGGGAGAAAATCAACAAAACATACACACACACGCAATATCCCATTTTATACACAGACAACAAATTTGAATTGCATAACAAATTATCCCACGATGCCAGCGATATCTTCGTTGTTCGAATTCTCCTTCTCATCCTCTTTTGAAACCACACGCTGCTATATTCCAGAGTAAGAACCAGTGGATGGACCGGTTCAATTTAATCGCGAGCAAATCGAACCAGTAGCTGCCCAGCGAACCGAACCCCCTGATCCAACCGTTCCTTCACGTCGATCCCAACCGTTCCTTCACGTCGATCACAGTACCTTCCCGATGCCAACCTCCTCTGCCGATCACCACCAAACATTGCCAGTCACTTGACGCCGCACTGACAACCTGACGCCCTATCGCCGACCTGTGAGCTTGACGCTTCAATTGAACCCCTAGTTGACTCGCTCAGTTCGTCACCGCAGCAACTCACCGGACCCGAGCACACCGCCTCGCTCGCCCATCACCTTCTCCTTCGTCTTCGCCATCGCTCTCCCTCTCTGTCGATGCTCTTCTCCCTCTCTCATTTTTCTTTCTTTGTCACTATGCTCTTCTTCATTCGCAGATTGGCTGAAGGCCATTCCTTTGGCCTCAATCGAACCGGTTCACTCAACCACTCCTCCTCTCCCTCACCATTCCTTCTTTTATTTTAATCGCATTTAATTTCTAATCTCTTCACTTACTTTATTTTCATTTAATCCCCTTACATTTTTAATTCCTTATAATTCAATTTAATCCTAATAAATTCCTTCAATTTAAATTCTACAAATACGTCCTTGGTAACACCCCGATAATTATCCAACTTAAAAAGTCAGGGTGTTACATACCTCCCCCTTATAAAAATTTCGTCCCTGAAATTTGCCCTACATAATGCTCTTCTTACCCTTAACAACCGCTAAATTGCTCTACTACCGCTACTTGATCAACTTGACTTCATCTAAAATACATCCTCTTGTACCCAAAAGGCGATCAACTCTCGCACACACTTCTGCTGCACCACTTTGATTACATCGATTCCAGAGAAAAGCGCTTTAATTGCAACCATTCTTTAACATCAAAAGTCGAAAAGCAACTTCCTTATATCCAAATACTGCCTTAATCCAATAAACACTTTACCGTTGCCACTCAACTCCTAAATCTACAGCTCTTTCCTCCTTTTCTCCATGACTTCAGCATGCTCGAACATATTCTCCACCATCAAATTCGTCCATTCAAGCCTTTCCGAGTTATGAACTACACTACTCCATGGCTGAATTAGACGCTTTCCATTTTGCTTCTCTTTTAATATCTATAATCTTTCCCATTTCTGTTTCAGTTTTCGTTCCCCTATCTGTTCCCGTTTTCGTATCTGTTTCTGTCTATGTTGTCGTTTCTGTTTCTGTTTTCATTTCTGTTTCTGTTTCTGTTTCCATTCCTGGAAATTTATTTATAGAAACTTTGTTCTCGTTTTTGTTTTGGTTTCCGTTTTTGTTTTTGTCTCCGTTTCTGCCTCTGTTGCTGTTTCCGTTCCTATTTTAGCTTCTGTTTCCGTTTCTTTTTCTGTGATTCGTTCCTGGAGAAGTTCAACCGATTGCCTCTGTATTTTGCCATGCAATTGCGCAATCATGTTCTTGGTTACCTTGGTTAAGTTCGGACCGAGATAGAAAACATAATCCAAGTCTGACATAAGTCTTACTATTCCTTCGACTACAAATCCAATATTACTCAACTTATGTCAAAAACCGCCGTCAACACTAATCCTAGTTGGTCATACTACCCTTCATAACTTATTCCAAACCTTATTCTCAAAATTCTACCTCAAGGTCAACACTAGTGGGTATCTACTTGGCTAGTGGAATCCAATTCGTCTATTGCGGTTTAATCCTAAGTGTTCTTCCCTTCGCGTAGCTAATCCAGACGAGTTCGTTTAACTGTCTAGTTGGTCTACCCCATCGTTACCTAGGAGTTTTTGGTTAACTATCTAGTTGATCTAACCTCACTTGGGATTTTCTTTTCACTTATTTTCCAAAAATTATGAGCAGAGTCTCCCCTATTTTTACACTCCCCCAAAGCTATAAATCCTATATAAAAATCTCAAATAGTTCCAGAATATTCACTTATATCACTCCAAAATCAAAAATCCAAAATGTAACATCCAACGATATCAAGTACACTCGCGAATCCACAATCTCAAATACAGACGAAATACTTATCACGCCTACCTAATCTGCTAGTCCACTAGTCCCTACATATTATTTTCTAACAATTCAGTTATCAACTTAGAATAAGGAAAGAATTAGTAAAGTATTAGGAAGTATACTTATAGTAGATGAAAGATTTTCCACGTTGAGGTTTGTGCTGGCAGGCAGACTATAGTATCAATTAGACTTTTATAAAAATCATTTTACTCAGCAAGCTACAGACTTAGTTTTAAAAACGATTATCAGAGCAATTTACAAAAATTGTTTTTAAAACCACTGCTCTAATACCAACTGTGACGACTCGGTTTTTCATAAGCTTTTAAAATACGTGAAATTTAAAACTTTTATAAAACAATTAAAATCTTTCATAATCAGAGTGCTAAAACCGCGCAGCAAAACCCTTTCGTTACATTCATTACAAAAATCATTTATCAAAACATAACGGAAGTATAAATGATTTATTAAAAAAAATATAGCGGAAGCGAAAACAAACTATTTAAGAAATGCTAAGTAAATCGTTACGTTTACAAACATTTTTCTCATCTTTAGCCTGACCAGCCACAAGCTCTGCCCGTGTAAACCTTTCATCAACTACTTTGTATTTTGTTCGTCTTTCTTCTCGTCATACACGTGTACCTACACCACAAGTAAACTGTAAGCCCAAAGGCTTAGTAAGGAAAGGAAAAATGCATATGACATGCCTCTCTTTAGTTCACTTGGAATGGGTCCGCCCCAAACCAATCTTTTCATTACGTTTCATTCATTCGTTCATTACTCGTACATCAAGTTGGAAGTTGAAGAAACACATACTAGATGGAATAGTTTGGTCGACTTCTAGCCCTAAGTGGACTAGATCCGAACTACCCATCCGCCCTTCAACCCCCCATTACATCATTCATCATCGTTCATTGCATTCGTTCATTTCATTTTCCTCACTCATACATGTGAGTACTATCCCAAGGGACACTCCCTATTACTTTCTATTATATGATGCATGACCATACATTCTCAACCTATCATGATGCATGATGCGTTACATCGTACATTAACAATAATTGAAGTGCGTATAAACGAAAGTAATTGAAATTGTAAATATAATAAATAACAATAATTGAAAGTAAATGAGCAATAAATAGACGATCAAGAAACATGCGATGAATTACAATTAACTAAACATGCTCGTTAAACTAAGCTAAACTAAACATGGAAACATGCTTTAAACAACAATTAACGGATGCATGCTTAGACAACGAATAATGGAAACATGCTTGTAAATTGGTAATTCTTATTCTAGTTGTTAAGCATGCTTTTATTCTAATGAGTTAATATCTTAATTAATTACATGTTCAAGTTGATTTTATGCTCAATAAAGGATTACATTCGATAAACATGTTTGACTAGTCATGTTCAAGTCTAGTTAATTCACTTTAGTTACTTACATGCTCAAATTCATTATAATTAATTAGTTAATTAACATACTCATTAGTTAACCTAGTCAATTAACATGCTTACAAATTATAATTAACATACATGTTCATGGAATTTATTATAATTACTTGTTTAGGGTTCTAGTCAATTAATCATTAAATATGCTTAGGGTTTAATTTATTAAACCTACAAGAATTCTAGTTGATTAACTGTTAACATGTTTGTTTAATTCTAGTAAATTGAATATGCTCAAGATAGTAAACGTGCTCGAGTTACAGTTATTATAGTGCGTTATATTGATGGATTCTCTAAGATCACTCTACCACTTACCAGTCTGACCAAGAAAACTCCTGATTCTAGTGGTCCAGCGATTGCAAGAATAGTTTCCAAGAATTGAAGTGCAGATTGACTACTGCCCCAGTGCTGACGTTGCCTATGGAGGATGGCGACTCATTGGAGTTCTTATGCAACACGAAAAAGTTATCGCTTATGTGTCCCGACAGCTCAAGTTCCATGAACAGAACTATCCCATGCACAACCTAGAGCTCGCAGCGGTTGTCTTCACCCTCAAAGTATGGAGACACTATTTATATGGACAGCTCTGTGAGATCTACTCAGATCACAAAAGTCTGAAATACATTTTCACACAGAAGGAATTAAACATACGGCAACGGTGATGGCTTGAGTTCATTAAAGATTATGACTGTGAAATCAAGTATCATCCAGGAAAAGCTAATATTGTCGCAGATGCTCTCAGCCGCAAGGTTGCAGTGATCAGCATGTTGTGTGAAGAAATGCCTTCTAAACTCCAGAGAGACTTGCAAGGGCTTGAAATGCAGATGGTTCTAGCACAGTTGAACGTGGTATTAGCAAAGCTGACCTTGATGCCATTTATTCTGGAGCAGATTAAAGAGGCTCAGCAAAATGATGGTGTATGTAAGAATTTCAAATTGAACCTAACTCTACCAGAATATCGAGATTTCTCTACGTCTGCAGATGGCATAATCAAGTATAAGAACCGGTGGTATGTGACGAGTGATACGGCATTGCGACTAAAGATCTTACGAGAAGCTCACTCGTCCAGCTTCTTTGTACATCTGGGTTGTAATAAGATGTACCGGGATCTTAAAACTAATTACTACTGGCCAAAAACGAAGTATGATATTGCCAATTTTGTGTCGTTATGCCATGTATGCCAGCGTCTTAAGGTCAAACATTAGTGACCGGGTGGGACGCTCCATCCATTGCCAATTCTATAATGGAAATGGGAGTATATCACCATGGATTTTGTTACCAACTTGCCCAAAATAGCTAGAGGTCACGATGCAGGTTTCACATTTTCTACCCGTGGCCATGACGTACAAGATGAACCAGTTCCCTGATTTATATGTCAAGGAGATCATTCGACTTCATGGTGTTCTAGTTTCTATCATATCAGATCGGGACCCGCAATTTACGTCAGTATTCTGGAAGAGCCTTAACAAAGCCATGGGCACAGAGATAAGGTTTAGCACAACATTTCACTCCCAGATGGATGGCCAAAGCGAACGAACAATCCAAACGCTTGAAGATATGCTTCGAGCTTGTATAATGGAATTTCAAGTCGGATGGGGTAAGATGCTACCTTTGGCTGAATTTGCCTATAATAACAGCTTCTAGGCTACGATAGGCATGGCACCATATGAAGCCCTCTATGGAAGAAAGTGCAGATCTCCTTTACACTGGGATGAAGCAGGTGAAGCTACATTCTATGGCCCTAAAATGGTGTAAAAAATTGCAGAATCCATGGCCATAATTAAGCAGAGAATGTTAGCAGCTCAGAGCCGTCAAAAGAGTTATGCTGATAATCGACGACGAGCCTTATAATTTAATGAAGGAGACAGCATGTTCTTGAAGATATCTCCTTTCAGAGGCGTCATTCGATTCGGAAGGAGGGGAAAGCGACCCAAGATATGTGGGGCCCTATATAATCACGAAGATGATAGGACCTGTCGCTTATCAGCTACAGTTGTCAGACTCTATAGCAGGCGTACACAACGTCTTCCACGTGTCTATGCTCAAAAAAAATGTCTGGGTGAGGCAGCTGTATTGAGCCATTCCGATAATATCGCGGTACAACCCAACTTGAGCTACAATGAAAGGTCTATTCAGATTCTTGACTCAAGAGTAAAGGAGCTACGACGCAAGCGTATTCCGCTGGTCAAGGTCTTATGGCAGAATCACACCCGCGAAGAGGCCACTTAGGAGAAGGAAGACAACATGAGGGTTATGTATCCTGCATTATTTAGTAGCTAAATTTTGGGGACCAAAATTTTTGTAAGAGGGATAGTATGTAATACCCCGATATTATTTTCCCCGTATACGTAATATAATCAAATATTGGGATAATTAATATATTACATTATGTATCGATATGTGTTAAACTATGACGTGTATTTATGGGAAAAATAATATGGGATAAAAGTTAAGTGGGAAAAGATGAAAAAAAGCTGAATTCTAGAGATTCGGATGCATGCGGATGACCTTACGGACGTGAATTACCGTATGCAACTACATGGAGAATTTGGGATGACTCAGGACATGGTTTCGCATCCAATTATTGGGTATTTACGGATCCATGTGGACGAGCGCGGACACATGCGGTCACGGGCGATTTGAATCTGTCCAAATTCTGGACACTTTCAGACAATGCAGACACTTGAATGCGGATGCCATTATTCGTCCGAATGACGTATTCGGACAAATGTAGACAAAGGTAAGGACGCCGCACTTTGTCTGCATATGTAAATTTGTCAGAGGCAGAGTGTTTTTCGGACGAATGCGAACGAGACCAGAGCATCCGCACTCGTCCGAAACACCCCAGATCTACGATTATTTAGGGTTTAAAAATCAGAAAGCTTTGTTTTTTTCTTAATTAAAGTGCACTCAAACGACCAAGGCGACGAGCTCCCCTGCTTGGGCCACGCCTCCCCACGCCGATGCAGACGCTCTCCATCCTAGTAGGTGTACGTATGCCTCCCTCCAGGTAAGACTTATGCTTAACTTGCCTCCCCTGGGTTCTCTGCAATCATTCATTCCCGGCTTCTTCTTCCTGTGAGTGAGAGCTTCCGCAAAAGAGAAAATCGTGAGTGATCTTCTCCCTGTAAACTTGTGGGGAGTTTGTGAGTTAGGGTGGCCTCCTTAGTGTGTTACGTGGGTAAGGCAAAGTGGAGTGGACTAAAAGTTGTTGTCCGTGTTTTGTTTCTCCAACAAAGGTAAGGACTTGGGTGTGTCTTGGCCATTTGGAGGCCCTACCCACAAGTAGAGTGCAGTGCGTGAGTGGTGTGGATGTCTTTACTGTTAGTTCCCTGTTACTTTCTTTACTGTCAATGCTTTACTTGAGTTGTGTAGATAGTTGCGTAAATTCCCTGATATACTACTGTTAAATTTCCTGCAACTTATTTAATATTCACTTTGATAGAGATCAAGGCTTGATAAAGGAGTGATGAATATTTAATGCTTAAATGTGATGAATGTTTAATGTGTGAATGATAAACTCTTGGTGTTTAGTTTATTTGTTGTGTAGTTAAATTTCTCTATGTAATGTATATATTGTTCTGTTGTTGGTTCTACTCTTTAATGTTTAGTTGATTAACTAGTTGAGCATGTTAAGTAATTAACATTTTACTAGAATAATAATCGTAATCTTAAGCATGTTTAACCAATTAATCAATTTATCGTAGTTTAACTAATTAACTAATTAATCTAAGCATGTGAACAAATAAATCAGTGTATGTTAACTAATTATAATTACTTCTTTTCGTGGAGCATAATTAACTAATCATTAATTGCAAATATTCCCTTTCGTATGATTAATTAACTAGAACTAAAGCATGTTAAATCATCTAGGATAATTGTAATTAATTAACTTGAGCATCATGTTTAATCAACTAGACCTAAGTCATGTTGTGTTTAACTATTGACTAGGCTAAGTTATTTAGTGAATTGATAGTGCTATGCATATATTAAATCCCTTGAGCATGCTTAATTAACTAATCAACTAATTGACTAGAATAGCATGTTAATTGCCTATCTAACTAATTTACTAAGAGTAATAAATGTAAAAGAATTGTGACCACATTGTATGTTATAATTTGTTGTTGTTGATTCCTTTGTTATTAATTTCCTATATTTTTGTGACTACGATTATTGACTGAAACGAAATGCTTGACGATAGAAAAGTGATGAATGATGAATGTTTACTGTTGGTAGTACGTGAAGGTGTAGTGCTATTTTCTGCTAATTGTCCTATGATTCCTTACTGTTGTTCCTTCGTGATTTGCTATGCTCGCTGTTTAATTTCCTTATGTTGTTCGCTGTAATTTTTCCTTATGTAACTAGTAAATCTAAGTAGGATAACAAATGAATCTGTGTCTGTTAACCTTAACCAACATATCTGAGCATGCTTAATTAATTAATAGTAACCTGAACATGTAAACTAACTAGAGCAGGTTAACTAATTTATTGAGTAAGTTTAATAACCATGCTTAACTTTAATGTGTACGATATCATTATTTAATTTAGCGAAAAATTGTCTGAACACGTTTCCATTATATTCCTTGAGCTATGTGTTGTCTAAGCATGTTAGTTTAATTAATTAATAACATGTTTACTTTACTATTTCCTTATTTCTATGCTCCGAAACTATGTACGCCATTTCGCTATTTCATTTGATATTATATTTGTTCTCTGTTATGCGCCGTTATTCATATAGATGGGTAGTTCATTTATTGTTTACCTTCTTTCAATGCATTATTCAATGATTGTTAACTTTCATTTCTATGTGCATTCAATTTCTGCTATTCAATTATTGTTACATTTCTCTTATATTATACGACCATGCATCATGATAATAGAAACAATTAGGGAGTGTCACCTTGGGGTGGTACTCACATGCATTAGGTGAGGGAAAAGAATTTAAAGAAGAATGAATGGGGAGTTAGGGGATGGAAGGGTAAGTATAGATCAGCCAGGTAGACAAGATTAAAAGAACGTTACCTTTCCCTAGTCGAGATTGGGAGACTGTCTACCCTAGGTGGTTGAAGCCGACAAAGACTACCCTTCCGCCACGGATTCCTCCAACCTTCCACTCGACGTACGAGTAATGAACGAAAAAACGTAAGAAAAGGCTGGTTTGGGGAGGTACCCATTCCAGAAAGAACTAAAGAGAGGCATAACATACTGCATAAACCCCTTTTCCTTATTGGGCCATTAGGCTCACGTCTTACTTGTGGTGTACGTCTTACTTATGGTGTAGGCAACGAGATGACAGTACCTGGAGCAGAGGAAGAGGCTTTTCCTGTGGAGCCTGCGGTGTATCCAGATGAAACACGACCAGAGTAGGTGTATGGCTCAAAAGAAGAAGAAAGTATCTATTTTGTAAGGGTTTAATAATAGACATGTTTTGTAAAACACTAACTACTGCTCTAACCCTTTGACCGTATTTGAGTAGTAATTATGTTATGCTTTTAACCCTGAACTTTAATTAACGTTTTGAGTAATATTTCCGTTTACGTTTTCGCTATGTTTTAATAAATACTTTTGTAACTGTAGTCTTCCAACACTTATAATGAGTATAACGAAAGGGTTTTGACGGTCTGACTTTTAGAAAGAACTCTGATTTTAATTAAAGAGATTTTTTTGCTGTTTATGAAAAGAAAATTAAAATTTTAAATTTAATGCATTTTTAAAAAGGTCATAAAAAGTCGGGTCGTTACAAAAACAACTAACGTGTTGTAAAACAAGGAATCATATTTAGAGCTATCTACTACAATCTAACGATTTATCTTGTTATTAGCCAAATGTTCAACGTGGATTGCAAAGCATTCTTTAAACTACAACAGTGATTGTAAGTGGAAAACATGCTATTTAGTCGATGACATAAATAACCTCTAAAAGAATGAAACATGGTTTAATAACAATATTTCTAACCAGAACTAACAATCTATTCATATTTACATAAACAAGGCAGTTCCTAATAGGGCAAACTAAACGTGCTCACATCAGGGAAACAACATCATTTGGCAAGCAGCAAGGAAGTAGTAATAGGTTAAATAACAATATAATAGGTCGAGTCTATCAAAGCAGTGAGCAGGAACAATGTTCAGAGCATTCGAAGGAAAACAGAACCAATAATCAGCGAATAACAAAGAGTTAATGTTTACAACTACTAATAGGGAGTTATCTACACAGAAAGTACTAAGAGTTTAACTGACAGTTTATTCGTACTTAACATATCATAGAGCATTTTACAATTTGGCAGTTCATATCAAAGAGTTCATCAGCAGAGGCTATAATTTTAACAGGAAACATCATCACTTTCTCTACAAAACTAGGTATCGATTTACATGAAAGAAATCACAGAATATTAATATTGAAGACAAGCAGACACTGCTTGTGGGTAGGGCCTCCACTGGCCAACGACTCTACCCATTTCTTACCTCAAATTGCTAATCGTTGAAGAATTTCTATAGTGGAAGAAATTGCAACAGCGAGCTGTCCAACAAAAATCACGTACTTTCGCTCACAAACCTCTTCTCCAAATGCACAACGTATCACTTCAATGAACACACATTTCTCACAACTCAGCACTCACAGGATGCTCACACAACAAAGATCACACTCACACACGGAGAAAATGAAAAAATGTAGAGAATGACTCAGCTGAACTGCTTATAGCATGAAGACCTTACTTGGAGCCAGGAGAAGTGGGGGTCAGTCACCTACCGAGATGGAGGAGGGTGCCCAAGCGTGGGGAGCATCGCTAGATTGTCGACTGAGTGGGATTTTAATGCGTAAACGACAAAACACTCATGTATTTAAAATAGATTTTTTGCAAAACAGTGCGATTTCGGTCGAGGGGAGACGTCCGAGCCTCGACCGCATGTCGTCTGAATTCAACATTTTCCCTTTACAATTGCGATTTCGGTCAAGGGAAGGCGTTCAAGCCTCGACCGCATGTCGATCGAAAAGTCGACGAAATTGGACAGATTCAAATCCTCCTAAACCGCACTCGATCGCCACTCGACCGAAAACTTAAATTGCAGACGGAGGTGCGATTTTGGAGGCGAACTATCGACCCAGCATTGACCCAAAATGCAAGGGTGATCCGTAACACTTTTCGAACGCAAAACCACAACCACGCGTCGACCAAAAACCCGAAATGCACCTTTTTCTTTAAAACTTTAATATTTTAATCACTCCATAATATTTTCACCATAGTTACACGGCATAATCAACAACATACCTGCCCGTAACATAACATATTAATTATTTCAAAATTCATTACATTATATACACGGAAAAATATTATCGGGGTATTACAGTATCATTCTTAGAAGTTTGTTTTGATTTTGTGGATTCTCAATTGGTGTATCTTCCTTCAAGATTTGAATTGGATTGAATGTTTAAATTCTCTTCATTGGTTGTTTTTTATATAGATTTTGAAAAAGGGGAAATGACTTTTAGTTTGATAACTTTGATTGGTTTAAACTCCCCTCCCCATGAAATTCTCTTTGATTACGACACAAAGGGGGAGAGAGATCTATAAGTTGTTATGGGGGAGTGAAAGTTATTATGAAGTAAAGAATTGGTATAACTTGTATGCATGAATTAAAGGGGGGAGATCAAATATGCAATAATGTATGCATATGCTTAGTAATAACCAACTTATTAGATTTTGTCATCATAAAAAAGGGGGAGATTGTTAGCTTAAATGCGTTAGGCTTAATTTATTTTGATGATGAATGTTTGTTAGTGAAATAATAAATTGTTTATTGTGTTTTTGTTGATTATATTCTAAATGGCTTCATCATAATATTTATATGTATATTTATTGGAAATACCCTCAAAACGGGTATTAAAGTGTGCTAACATGTTTATCTAAGTCCATGTAGTGAATACATATCGTTTCGAGACTTAGTAAAATCAAACAAAGTTGAATGGAACTGTTGTGGTCGTGTAAACTGAAGAAATGGTCGACCAAAATTGGGTTTTGGTCTTCCGCTCGAGACCCGGTCAAGGGTCCGATCGTGGGACACGATCGAAACACAACACAGATTGGTCCTAAGTTTTTCGGTCAAGAAGCGGTCGAAGTCGCGGTCGAGGTTGGCAACTGAAAAGCTTCACAGATTGTCTGAGAGTTTTCGATCAATATGCGGTCGAAGGACGCGTTCGAGGTTGGCGACCAAAAACATGGACATGTTGCTTATGGAGTTTTGATGTCGTTTTTTGGACGCAATGCGGTCGAGGACCCGAATGAGAGAGACAACCAAAAAATCAAGACAGTTTGCTTCAGTCTCAATTCTGGCATTTTTCGGACACGGTGCGGTCGAGCTTCCGGACGAGTCATGCAACCCAAAATGCATAGCAGACACAACAACTAGTTTCTAACGATCGGATGTGGTCGACCAAAATGAAGTGATCGACCAAATTTAGCCAGTGTCTATATATAGAAGACACTCCAAAGCTCAAATTAACCAACGAGAGAAGTAGTAAATCTCTGCCGAAATTCATACTAGAGGTGGCTAACGAGCCGAGCCGAGCCGGCCGAGCCTGAAAAAATCTGGCTCGTCGAGCCTGTCGAGCTTAACGAGCCGAGCCTAATGAGCCTGCCGAGCCCAACGAGCATGCCGAGCCCAACGAGCCAAGCCTAACGAGCCGAGCTTAACAAGCCGAGCCTAACGAGTCGACCGAGCCTAACGAGCCTTAACGAGCCGAGCCTAACGAGCCAACAAAGCAACGGTCCGAAGACCGTTGCAAGGCTTCACAGAGACGCCATTCAACGAGGGACTCTCTCGGAGGGAGAAACTTCTCTGTGACAAAACTCTGTGAGAAACTGTTGTTTCTCACAGAGAAGTCCTTCTGAAGTCTTCTCTGTGAGAAGTCTTGAGAAACTGTTGTTTCTCACAGAGAAGTCCTTCTGAAGCACTTCTCTGCGAGAAGAGAAGACTTCTCATAGAGAAGACTTCTCACAGAGAAGCGCTTCTCGCAGAGAGAAGCGCTTCTCGCAGAGATGCGAGCGAGAAGCGCTTCTCGCAGAGAAGCACAGAGATCCAGCGACGACCTTCGACCTTCGACTTCGACTTCGACGAAACTGGACCGCGACGACCTTCATCTTCGACGCGAGATCCAGCGTCCCAGCTCGTCCTCCTCCGAAGACCGTCATCCTCCGAAGATCCGTCGTCCTCCGAAGATCGTCGTCCTCCGAACTTCGTTCGTTCGTCGAAGATCTCGAACTGTTCTCCGAGATCCAGCGACCAGCGCTGCTTGGACGAAAGAAGCCTTCGTCTTCGTCCTGCACTCCTGCTGCTCGAGCCCGAGCTGGCGCCTGGCGTCTAGCGAGCTTCGGCGACCCGGGCAGAGGGCTAGCGGGCTGGCTCGTGAGCCAGCCCGCCGGCCAGGCTCGCGAGCTCGGGAGCCCGGGTGCTCGAGCTTGGCTCGGCCGGTCTACTGGGCCCTGGCCGAGCCCGCTCGATTACTGTAGCGAGCTGAGCTTGGCTCGGATCGCTACAGCCAGCCCGCCCGTTAGCCAACACTAATTCATACTCAACTTCTTTAGCATTTTAGTGAGCTTGGAATCCAACTCTCCTCATCCCAAAACTTGAGTTTTCTATTTGGGAGAGTTTGAAATAGTTAGATTGTGCTTTCAATTGCTCAATCACACTTGTACTCCAAAGTAAGGGTGACTCCCTACGAATTTATCAAATAAGGTTGACACCCCGTAACAGTCAAGATAAAAGGGTGACGCCCCGCAGTAGTCAAAGGAAAAGGTGACACCCCGGAATAGTCAATTGTAAGGTTTGTTTGACACCTATAAGTCAAACATCGTCAACCGGGGAGGTTGGACAAATTAGGGATCTCCAAGGGGATTCTTCAAGCACGGACGTAGGTAGGGTTGCTGAAACGCGTAAACAAACTTTGTGTGCAATTTCCTAACCCTTACTCCTTTACTATTATTGCTTTAATTATATGATTTGTATGTGTTAAATCATATAGAATTTAGAGAATCAAATATTGCACGAAAATATTAGAACACTTAATTCACCCCCTCCCCCTCCCTCTCCCTTAGGTTCATATCGATCCTTCACTTACGGGTTGATCCTAGATCGACCTTTCCCACGTTCTAGATCGACCTTTCCCACATTGCTCATCCATCAGCTCGCCTCTGCCAATTTCTTCCACGCCAATTCAAAATGCAGAACAAACTCACAGCAATTCCCATAAACAGAAAACAGAATAGGGAAGAAATATATCCGAACCGAACTCAGCATCCAAAACAATAATGCTCAGCAATGGAAGGTCGAGAAGCCAAAACGCAGGGAACCTTACCTCACACTGCCGCCGGCAGGCACCGGAGAAGACGTTGTCGAAATCGCTCCTGGAGGCTCAGTTTTTCACTGAAGCCCTCACCCGAAAGAAACCCATCCGCCCAAAGCCATCCCCTGCACCCACGGTCGCACCCCACTGAAGCGATCTCGCAGCTCACACCGCCCGTCGCGTCATCGCCCGCTACTCGTCGGACAATGCTTCGTCTTCACGAAGAAGCTTCACCTCTCCCTTCTCTCTCTTTTCTTTTCTGTTTTTGGTTTTCCCTTTTCCTTCATTAAAATCGGCCACATCCTTTTTCTTAAATTTTCCCCCTTTTTCTCAAAACCAAATCAGTTCAAACAGAAAATCGGTTCAACCCCTTTCATTTTATTTGAATCCCCTTCTTTTCTTCTACTTACTTAATTCCCTTAACATATAATCTATTTATTTTAGTTTACTTCCACATAACCCTAAGTCTAAGTTTAATTTCAGATATTACATTTAGGGTTGTATATTTTAAGTTAAATAGTTCTTTCCATTTACTTTGTTTCGTGTCAACTTAGAAAATATGGAGATACGAAATAAAAACTACCCATTTCAAGGTCAATAGTAGTTTTTAGGGAATCCATTCCAGAAGATTTCATGAATTCTTGTATAATATGCATTTGATTTATTTCGATGATCACCACATAATAATTTTTAGTTTTGGAAAATATAGGACTGATTCTTCCATTGGGCAAATTTTAAAAAAAAAATGTGCTAAATAATTTATTGGATATAGTAAAAAAACTAATGCTTACCAAGTCATCTTTCTAACTTATATATTACATATATTTATTAATTTCTGAATTAGTATAATTGAAAGAATAATAGTTCAGTGAAATACAACCTTTGAAGCGAAGAAAGGAAGTTCAGTGATGCTTGATTGAACAAATGAACACTCCACAACATCTGGTACGCCGTTTAATCCTTTCAGACAGTTATCAGCAAAAATGGCCCCGGCATAGCTGCAAGAATAATAGTGCAAAGTTAGTTCACTAAAATGCAGCCCTAAGAAACAAAGTCTTTCGCTGAAGCCCTCACCCGAAAGAAACCCATCCGCCCGAAGCCGTCCCGTGCACCGACGGTCACGCCCCACCGAAGCCATCCCGTAGCTCGCACCGTCCGTCGCGTCGTCGACCGCTGCTTGCCGGACAGCGCTTTGTCTTCGAGAAGAAGCTTCGGCCGCGAAGGAAAATTGGGAGACCGCGAATCGCTTCTCCCTTCGCTCTCTTTTCTCTTCTGTTTTTGGTTTTCCCCTTTTCCTTCGTTAAAATCGACCACGACCTTTTTCTTAAATTCTCCCCCTCTTTTCTCAAAACCAAACCGGTTCAAGGAGAAAACCGGTTCAACCCCATTCATTTTATTTGAACCCCCTTCTTTTCTTCATTGGATATAGTAAAAAAATTAATGCTTACCAAGTCATTTTTCTGATTTATATATTACATATATTTATTAATTTCTGAATTAGTATAATTGAAAGAATGTGAATCTTCAAATTTTATAGAATGATTTATTTGAAGATAATGAACAACAAAGGCAAATTAATCACTTTTTAATTAAAAATTTATTAGAAAATTGTTTTATAAACCATTTTTATTTTTATTTTTTAAAAACAAGAAGAAATTTTTTAATTTTAATAATTATTTGAACATAGAAAACAGCTTCTAATATAATGTTTGATGAATTACCATTTTAAAAAAATATATTTATTTAAGAGCATATCCCAAAGAACTAATTCTAATAATCTAATATTTATCCAATTTATGCTTTTCCATGTTGTCATGCTTATCTTTTTTGTCAGCTATTGGCATCCCAATTTGTCGAATTCTAGATATCCACGTCATTGTCTAGTCTCTTTTTTTTGGGTAATTTTCTTTTAAAAATGGGGGAAAAAATATGGTTTGTACTTTCACTCCATAAATAAAATTATTATTATTATAAAATTGATAAAAAAATTTAATTAATGTCATTATTTCTATGGTGCAGTTGACAATGGAATCCGAGAGAAGTAACAAAATTTTCCTGCAATTAATGTAAAATACTTTGTTTTTGAAAAACTTTCTGAGTATAAATTATTCATCTCCTTTATCTGAATGGACGGCTATGGCTATAGAGACATACAAAAAGTGAAGTTTCATAAATCGCGTAAAAAATATTCTGGTAGACAATTGGAGCATAACAATTGTGTCACTCCATCGTATAAAGATAAATATGATTTAAAATGTTGTTGATGGGGTGCACAATTCCACGTTATTTTGAGATAATAAAAAGTAAATGATTTATAAGTAAAGTGTTCATTAATGTGTTTTGGATTAATCCCAAAAATAAAATTGTACAGATTTTAATTCTAAACTGGACAATATTATATTTCGAAAATTGAAGGACTCAACAATAATCTCATAAAATTACCTAAAATAACACTAAGAATTATTATGATAATGCACGTATTCTTCAAAAATTAGGAAACTCAAACCTTGTATTGAATTATTTTTCATAAAAGTAGATTATTAAATATATATATATATATTTTAACTCTTGGCTGAGGTACTCTAATAAATTTTCAAATTAAGGACCTTTAAATTGCCTAATGACACAATGAGTACGCTTTAAGAGAATGGGATTTTGTCTTCTTATCCATTTTTGTACAATGAGGAGATGATTTGGGTGGAATTTAATGCATGGACAGCACTAATTAATAATAAAAATAAAAAGGCACTAATACGAATATTTTTTATGAAAGACGAGTTTTCTTTTCGTAGAGGGTACAAGACAAACATTCTGCGCAACTAGATTGGGTGCTTGTAGAACTTTCCAACAAGTCAATTATCTTTTAAGTCCTTTAAATCTTCTATTTTAGGAAAAATGACAAATCAACCATTGTGGGTTGCGATCAATAACAAATTAACCATTGTGGTATATTTTCTAACAAGTTAATCCCAAAATCAATCGTTTAAGCCCTCAAATTTGCGATCAAACATTTTTCCGGACCAAGCATTGTTTGATCGCAAATTTGAGGGCTTAAATGATTGATTTTGGGGCCGAGAAAGGAGGTCATGGGGTTTACCGTATTACATATGATAGAGCTCTGAGAGAGCTTCGATTTGATACCTTCTGCGCCCAATTCTGACATCCGTAGCAAAAGTTATGGTCGTTTAAAGGTGCAGAGGTCAAAAAACCAATAAAAACATTGCATTCGTAAAACATATACATAAAGAATTCGAAATAACCATGAAACACAATTGATCGAGAACCGTTACAGACTGTAAAGTTGCCATGAATGAAAAATAGAGAGTTCTAGAGACGCCACGCCAAAAGAGACCTGGACGCCGCGGCGTCCAGGCCTTTTCTGCCTGCGGCGTCCAGGCCATTTTGTCTTGACGCCGCGGCGTCCAGGTCGGCGTCCAGGCCTTTTTGTTAATGGAAAACGTGAGTGCGATGTTGGATTTGTCATTTTCTCATACGTTAGTGGTTAACTTGTTAGAAAATATACCACAGTGGTTGACTTATCATTGATCGCAAACCACGATGGTTGATTTGTCATTTTCCCTCTATTTTATTTCAACATCTTCTATCTCAATATGTATATAAAGGAAGACAATTCTAATGTTCTTGCTACATTCTTATTCATTACAGAGATATGGCCATTTCTCTTTCTAGAAGAGTGTTTTTATGGTCTATCATTTTTTGACTGCTCTTAGTCGGTTCAAGAGCGAATTATCTCCAAGGGCTTCGAGCAAAACCGAAGAAGATTAGCGGAAAAAATTTGTTGCGTAAACTCGGATATCACTTCTCGCAGAGCAAGTATGTTCGGATTGGACGAACGGGAGTCCTCTATCCTCAGAGAAACTCGCCCGAAGGACCTGATCCACAACATCATTGACTAGTGCTTTTAAAGTCATTAGCAAATCATAAGATTGTCGCTTTTTACAGTCAAGGCTGGAGAAATGACATTTTTGTGAGAGGACTAATCTTGTACCTTTTCATTGTGTAGCACAATTCGACTGTTTTTTCCTCATAAATAAATTTCAGCTTTCAAGAGCGTGTCTACGTTCAACATTTCATGATCTCCAGCAATATAATACAGACTTCGAGTGCAGTCGTAATAACTCGTACCATGAAATCGTAACCAAAAATATTATACAACTCTTGTTATAATAATTGACATATATATACAATTCATACAGCATACATTCATCTTGGCTTCTCCGCAACTCATACCAATGCCTAGCAAGTCTAAATCAAAGTCAGTACTTGTTCATGGAAAAGAAATTGCAGTATCCACAACAATGGAATTTCAAAGACATCTACTCAGACAAATGTTCACTAGAGATATTAATCATTTATGTTCATAACCATCAAGTTTGAAGCTTGCTCTCTATGATATTGCTGGTACTCCTGGTGCCGCTGCTGATGTTAGCCATGTCAATACTAGACCTGAGGTGCCCGGCTTTCTCTCTAAAATTTTGACTCGATTTTGTAGTTAACTGCTTGATTGAAATGGTTTTGATTTCTTTGATTTCAGTTATTTTTTGTTTTATTTTGTGCTGTTTTACTCGTTTTTAGCCTCTCGTGTTGGGCTGTTTTAATGTACCCGTTGTTGGCGGATATTCTGCCATTATTTTCTCAAGTACGCGTCTTCCCCTTTTTCACTTCCTTCAAATTTTCTTCTATTTATGACATTCCAATTTTCATTCGGTGTCTGTATATGTTGATTGCCTTGTTGCTTCTGTATTGGTGGCATGTTCTCTAATTCTGTATACTTGAATATTTATAGGCCACTCCAACAGCCAATCTGTCTCCTGATGTAATTGAGGGTCTAACTAAGCGTACACAAGATGGAGGAACAGAAGTTGAGGAAGCCAAGGCTGGAAAAGGATCTGCTACATTATCTATGGCGTAAGATTCTATTGTTTAATCTTACCCCCATGTCTTGGTGAATCTGGCTTGAATTTTACCCCTTGAGGAGAGTCTGACCTTTTGGATGGGTAATTGAAACAAAGAATAATCTAAACATGACCACTATTTGGCATTCTTCTGTACATTTTGCAAATTAGAAATGACTGACTTTTATAATAACCTTTTATTGGTGACAAGTTGGACTAACATCAAAATGTAAAGAAAATCAAAATCAAAATGTTATATTGCATCATCATGCATCATGCTAATAGAAACAAGTAGGAAGTGTCACTTTTGGAGGTGTACTCATATGCATTGAGTGAAGAAAATGAATGAATTGAAAGAAAAGAATGAATAAAAGAAAGATAATGGGGAGTTAGGGATGGACGGGTAGTGTGGGTCTGATCAGATAGACTGGGCAGATCTCCTCCCTAGTCGAGAACGGGATCCAGCTACTATAGGTGGTTAGTATTCGATAGGCTACTCCCCTTCCACAGATCCTCTAATCTTCCGCTCGATGTACAAGTAAAGAAAGAACGAACGAACGAAAGTAAAGAAAAGATTGGTTTGGGGCGGAATCATTCCAAAAGAACTAAAGAGAGGCATAGCATATTGCATAAACTCAATTCCTTACTGGGCCTTTAGGCTCACGTTTTACTTGTGGTGTAGGTACAAGTACGCAAGGAATTGACGAGCAAATAGAATTAACAAGCAAATAAAGATGCAATTGATGAAGGATTTGCATGCAGGCAGACTTGTGGCTGGCTGGGCTAAAGAGGGTAAAAAGGAAAACATTTTATAATTAAACTGTATTTAATTGTTTAGTATTTTTTAATTGAAATGTTTTACACTTCCGCTATGTTTTAACAAACGATTTTATAACTATGGTTTTTCAAAGCATGTCACGATTTACGAAAGAGTTAGTAACGGTCGAGTTTTTTTTAGAAAAGCACTCTGATATTTCTTTAAAAAGAGTTTTAAATAAAAGGGTTTTCGTTACAGGTGATATCAGAGCAACTGTGTATTAAATTTAACGCATTTTAAAAAAATCACAGAAAATCGGGTCGTTACAGTTGATATCAGAGCAACTGTGTTTTAAAATAGATCCGGGCACTTATAGATAACTGTGTTTTAAAACCGATTCTGTATACTGCCTACCAGCATAAGCCCCGATATGGAAAATATTTCATCACTGTAAGTACTCTAACAGAATTGTTTCAAAGTGTTTGCCTAGATTAAGCATTTTTAACTGTAAATGAAAAGATATCGTGAATAGATGACTAGTTATAGATGATGTCTAATTGCTGATAGAGAGATGATTTCCTTATGTTATAGTGTAGTGATGTACATGATAGAAGATAGAGATTACTAGAACTGCTTGAGATTATATGCAGGATACATGTAATTTAGTTTTGGGGGAGTGTAAGAACTAAGGAGACTCTGCCCAAAAATTTGGAAATAGGAAAGAGATAATAAGTGAAAAAGAGATCCTCCATAAATTAGACCAACTAGATAGTTAAACAAGGTCACCTAGGTTGCAACGGGATGGATAAAAGATAGATTTGTTATGAGGAGGAAGAATATTAAGAACTAAGTCGAAGTGAGAGGATAAGATTCAACTAGCCAAGTATTTGCCCACTCGGTCTTGACCTTTGAGAATGAATAGAGAGAGTGTTTTAGAGTAAGGGCAATCAATTGAGCTTCTCTGGGAACGAGTACAGAAACAGAAACGGGAACAGAAACTGAAATGGATATGGAAACGGAAACAGAAATGGAAACAGAAATGAAAACGGAGAGTGAAACGAATATGGAAACAGACACATAAACGAAAATAGAAACAGAAACAGAGACAAAAATAAATACGAAAACGAAAACATAAATGAAAACGAAAATGGGAATGGAGACAAAATCGGAGATGGATACAGAAACGGAAACGAATTTCTAGGAATAAATTTCTGGAAAGGGATACGAATACAGATACGGATATAGAAACAGAAACGGAAACGAAAACGGAAACGGAAACAGAAATGGAAACGGACACGGATACGGGAACAGAAATGGACACGGATACGGGAACGAAAACAGACACAGATACGAGAACGGATACGGGTACAAAAACTGAAACGGCAACGGAAACGGGCACAGATACGAGAACAAATACGAAAATGGAAACTAAAATGGAAACGGATACAGATACAGGTACGAGAATGGAAACAGATACAAAAACAAAGATTGAAACAGAAACGGAAACAGGTGCAGACACAAAAAGGGAAGCAAGGCGGAATAGGAACCTAGGAGGCCATGTGGATGATAGATATATGGGAGTAGGTTAGTGTTCAATTCGGTCTTGGAGCGGTGTAGTTCGCAATCTAGCAAGCTAGGAAGGGTTTATTGGATGGTAGAGAACACGTTTAGGCATGCTGAAGTGGTGGAGTGAGTTCGGTAGTTGGATAAATTTTGGTGTGAAAAGATGCGTTTGGATGTAGTCAAGCTGATCCAATAGCGGTAGTTGGACAACTGTCAGTCAAAAAGGGGTTGGTATTCTAGAAAATCGAAGTCTAGGGTCAACTAGGACATCAAAATTGGGTAGCTGACGAAGGGATTGGATGTGTGGTTTAGCAATTGTTAAGTTAAGAGGGGGTAATCCGTTAAGCAAATTTCGAGGATGAAATTTTTTATAAGGACGGAGGTATGTAATACCCCGATAACGTTTTCTCCGTATACGCGATGTAATTAATTTTGGGCAAATTAATATGTTACATTGTGTATTTATACGTGTTAGGTTATGACATGTATTTATGGAGAAAGTGTCATGGGATGAAATTTAGGTAGGAAAAGGTCAGAAAATGCTGTTTTGGGCATTTTCGGACGCTTGGGGATGACTCACGGATGAGGAACGTCATCCACAAATGCTTGGAACGTCATCCCAGCACTTTGGGACGACGCAGGACAAAGTCCTCGCGTCCAAATTCGTCCCCTACCTCTAACCTGGCTTTTCGGACGAGGGTCGGAGGAGTGCGGATGCCACAATTTTGAATCTGTCCAATTTCTGGACAGTTTCAGACGAATGCGGACGCTGAACGCGGACATCTTTCTTCGTCCGAATGGCAAATTCGGACGAGTACGGACGAAGGCAAGGACGCCATCCTTCATCCGAAAGTGTTTAACTAGAATAATAATTGTGACAATAACCACTAACTTGAGCATGTCTAATTAACTAGAATAACCTTTGTAACAATAATGTTTAATTAACTAGAATAACAATTGTAGCAATAACCATTAATTGTAGTAATAACCCTTAACTTGAGCATGCTAATTAACTAGGTTAATACTATGTTAATCTATTCTGTTGATTGAGCATATGTAGTTAACTAGGTTAATATTCTGTAATGATAACCATGTTTTACTTATAATTGAATCAATTTATTAAGCATATTTTCGTCATGTACTTATGTATGTATGTAGCAAGCTTGTTTTTTAAAAAGTCAAAAGATTTTTTTAAAATATAAAATCGTGCATTGCATTTTCTTCACTATTGAATTAGTCGTTTATTTCGAAAAACTCCACTTTTTCCTATATAAGAATCGAGAAGACCAGAATTAGCAAATTACGAAGTAATTACCCTTTTGTTTCCGTTCTTTCGTTCGGGTGTTTATTTTTTTTTGTTGATGATGACTATTTTATTTTTCTCTAGTAAGTATGCTTATATTGGGTGTTGGATACTTCGTTCTTTTCTTCACAATACTTATTTTAAATTTATTACATTATCTTTATATTATGTGATCACTATGTGGATTTTGAGTCATCTTGTGTGAGTTATGACATTATCTTTTGTTAAATCTTCTAATGTAAATCAAATTTTGGGCTAAGCGATCAGATTCTCCTCGACAATAAAGTTCTCTCTGTAAATTAAAAATATAAAATTTAAGATCCAAAAATATTTGTGCAAATCTTAGCAAAAAAAGGTGAATACCATGTTGACTTGGGCAAATTCTAGGTTAAGTTTTGTAGTGCCTTTCTACTTAGGAATGGGTAATGTGAAGGTGGTACAGTAAAATCATTGTTTAAGAAGTTTATCCAACATTTTTTTAGGGAAAATGACAAAACAATCATCATTCTTTATTATTTTTGATAAACTAACCATTATCTTTTTTTCGCTAATAAATTAACCTATGAACTATGAAAAAATGACGCCGCTAACATCGCTGTCACGTTTTCCATTAACGCTTGACGATGAACTAATAAATTAACCTATGAACTATGAAAAAATGACGCCGCTAACATCGCTGTCACGTTTTCCGTTAACGCTTTGACGACAAACTGCAGCGGTTTGACGACGAACCGCAGTGGTTTATCATGAAACCACGACGGTTTGTCACTTGAAATTTTTGTCTAAAATCTTTGATCGCAAATTTGAAGGCTTAAACGCATGATTTTGGGGCCAAGAAATGTGGGTCATAGGGCAAACTTGATGACGCATCATAGATCTCTAAGAGAACTTTGATTTGATATCTTATGGAGTTAATCCTGAAACTCGTAGCCAAAGTTATGGTCCTTTGAAGTTGAAGAGATCAAAGGACTCTACGAACCGCGTTTCACCAATTCTGACACCTGTAGTTGCTGCGGCTTCACAACGAGCCACTGCGGCTTCACGACGAACCGCTGTAGTTTGACGACGAGCCGCAGCGGCTTGATGACAAACCGCAATGATTTGTCGTCAACCTGCCGCGGCTTGATGACAAACCGCCGCGGTTCGTCGTCAAACTGTCTCGACTTGATGACAAACCGCAGCGCGGCTTGAGGACCAACCACTGTGGTTAATCGTCAAGCCGCTGCGGCTTGTTGTCAAACCGCCGCGATTCGTCTGCAAATAAGAAAACATCATTGTCTTCTTCATGCAAAAACTCAGACAAACTGTGATTCTCCCGACTGTAAAACAATTGTAAATCATCCAAAAACTACAAATATTAACATTCTTTTATGAAATCTTTTAAATTATAAAACCTAAAACCTTCTAAATCCATTCTTTTACAAAATCCAAAATCTTCTAAATCTGTTCTCCATGAATATTAACTCTTTTCCACTGAAAATCTATTTTATAATCACGAGTTCTTCTATTTTTTTCAGTTTGTTCTATGAGTATTTGTTCTTTTGCATTGTGATTTTGAGAAAATTAATTTGATTTTCAGAAAGTTAACGGTGATGTTTGTGACGATAATTTTTCAAAGTCCAGTGGTTAAATTATTAGCAAAAAAAGGATAATAGTTGGTTTTTCACTAACAATAAATGATGATGGTTGATTTATCATTTTCTCTTGTTTTTTATATATAAAATGCTCGTTAATAAATATTGCCCCATTTAAATATTTTATTAAATTATGATATTTTTTGTTTATTAAAAATTATGGTATTTATTAAAATCAATGTTTGACCTTTCAAAATCATTAAAATATGCTCTGTTTATTACTTTTTGAATTAAAAAAATAATTATGACACTAATGACCCATTAACCGACCAAAGAAGTGGAAGATTATAATAGTTTGGGGCCGGCAGTCGCAGTGTTTTAATAAATACTTTTTTATTTACTTTAATATTTCCCCTTGAGAGTGTGGAAATATTAAAATGAGCCCTTTAAACAAAAAATTATTAAAAATTCTCAAAATATTTTTCGCTGAATTAAAAAAATAATATTATCAAGAAAATAACCTAATTATTTTAAAAATTAATAAAAATAATTGAATTTGAAAATAAATAATTAAATTTGGGTAAGATCACTTTGGAAAAAGAATTCTAAAATAAAAAAAAAAAGAAAATGATAAATTAATACTTATTAATATGAATAATCCTTTTTGATATGTTTTAAGTCACCCTATCATTATTACATAATAATGTTAAGCTATAATTTCAAAATTTCCCTTGATATATTTAAAAAATAATAATGTTAAATATATAAAAAATTATTAGTTAAAATTCATAATTTTTAAATACAGTCCAAAACTTGAAAAAAGTTGGTCAAATATATCTGTCACTAATCACATTTATGCCTTACTAAAATTCACAATAGAACAATCAAAATGGACTATACAGCTATAAATCACTACTAAAGGAAATATTTATTTTTACACTCACTTTAAGGTTTAGCTCGCAATTAACAATTGTTTTCATGGAGGATAATTTGCAAGTGTTAAAACTATTGGATATTGTGGAGTGTTACACTTTTTAGTACAATATTATTCACTTTTGATTGAATCCCGTACGATTTTATTCTTGGAGTCAGGTTAAATATCATTATACTAATTAAGAAGGAAAAATCAATTTATAATCATTTACTTTTTACTCTCTCAAGTTATATAAGATTGTGCACCTTTACTGATATTAGGTCGTCCTTGTTTTCACAACTTGGGCTGTCACAATCTCTCGTTCTTGAGGGCCCGATGTCCTCATCGGTCATACTTCCTGTTGAGATTTAATTATGATACCATTTGTGGAGTCTCTACACCTCCTAGTACAATATTGTCCACTTTGAGCCGAATATCGCACGGTTTTGTTATTGAAGTTAGCTTAATATGTGTTGTACTAGGTAGAAAAGAGAACTTTTCTTATAAATCATTCACTTTTCACTCTCTCAAGCAATGTGAGATTGTACACCCTCACTAATATAAGTTGGTCCTCACAATCAATAGAATCTTGAATCATCTTTACTTTCATAGAACGAACTATCATAGATATCATTTTTCTCGTAAATAAGTGTAGTCTAGGTTGTAAATTCTATACAAGTAAGAATGATTGAAATGGATTACACACAATTAACCAATACCAAGCTTGATTAAGAGATGATTACATGATTAAGACTTGTTTCAATGGAGGATGACTTCGTTACACCCGTAAATGGGTGTAGTCTAGATTGTAAATTCTACCCAAATAAGAATGATCAAAATGGATTACAAACATAATCAACCAATACAATTATAAATTAGTGTTAAATATGCATTTTGAATCTCAATTAAGAGATTAATACACTCGTCTAAGCCTTGATTTAATGGAGGATGACTCCTTGTAAATGGGTGTCAAGGGTGTGAATGCATGGTAATTGGATAAATCTTAGACAAAAAAACAAGGAAGCTTAGGTGGAAAAGTTAAAAAGTAAAACATAAAATATTTTTTTTAATCCAAAAATGCTTTTTTAGCAGATTATCAGAATCAGGATTTCATATCAGAATCTTTGTCGATGAAATTATTTCATTTTAATATATTTTCGTTATTTTTTAAAATATTTCTTTTGTCTCCACGAAACATGTTTAAAAACCTGCACTTAGAGAGAAGATAATCTTATATTCATTAGCGTAATTTATTATTTACCATATTTCTTTTATTTAAATAAGGCGAAGTTTTAATTATATTTTTTTAATTTTACTCTCAATAATTTTGAATGTAGAGTACTAATATTATTATAAATTATTGTTTTCATCTCCTATTTATAATACTTCACTTTTTGTATGTCTTTATAGCCTTAGCCGTCCATTCTTTTATCAAAAGGAGATGAAAACAATAATTTATACTTAGAAAGTTTTTCAGAAACAAAGTATTTTACATTAATTGCAGGAAAATTGGGATGTCCTTATCTGAATCTGAGTGGACATTCTTTCAATTATACTAATTCAGAAATTAATAAATATATGTAATATATAAGTTAGAAAGATGACTTGGTAAGCATTAGTTTTTTTACTATATCCAATGAAATTATTTAATACAATTTTTTTTTTAATTTCCCAATGGAACAATCAGGCCTATAATATTATGATACTGAGTCAAAAATGAAAAAACTCAAACCTCGTACTGAATTATTTTTTTATAAAAGTAGAATTATTAAATATATATATTTTAAGTGTTGGTTGTAAAAAGATACTTTAATAAAGCTTCAAATTAAGTACTTTTAAATTGCCTAATGACACAATAGGTACACTTAGAGTATGGGAATTTGTCTTCTTATCCATTTTTGTAGGGGTGTTCAAATATCGGTTCGGTTCGGTTTTAATATGAAACTGAACTGAACCAGTCAGTTTCGGTTTAAAAATTACCAAACCTAAACCGAGATTTTGGTTTGGGGTAACAGAACCAGAATTTCGGTTTCGATTCTGGTTCGATTCCAGTTTTATCTCTGTTTTTTTTAATATATATATAATACAGTCAACAGTGTACATTCATTTGCAATAAAAGAATATGTAACTTTTTTTTTGCAAAACCAAACACTGACTGCTTGTTGCGTCCAGTCCATTGTTTGTTTTTTTTTTTTTTATATATACAAAAACCTGATGTAGATATATGTAATAAACAATGCTTGTAGCTTGTGGCGACTGACGTCCAGTGCTTGGTTTTTTTCTTGTCAAAAACCTGGTTACATTGATAAGCAACAAATAATATTTGTAAATCATTCACTCAAACCAAAATCAATTCCATAACTGTTTGGATAAATAAATCAATTCAGAATTCAGAATTCGGTAAGTAATAATTCAGGCCAAATTCGAAGTGCAAGCCAATTTCATGGGCAAATTCGTAGAGCAAGTCAATTCCATAATTCCATAATTCAGAGCAAATTGAGGATAAAAGTTGTTACTTACCGAGAAGAGGCACAGCGAGATCTGTCTACAAGTGCAGAGCAACAGCAGAGGCACAACGAGAGTCTGAGACGATGCGGAGCGGACTGCCTACAGAGTGCAGAGCAGCAGAGGCACAAAAACAAAAATCCGAACAACCTTAGGAGGCGGAGCCGAGGAACGAACAGGGAGGGAGGTGAACGGAAACACTGATTGACTGAAAGAACGAAACAACGAGCAGTATAGCCACAAAACAACGAGCAACAGAGCCACGAAAACGAAAACCCAAACCGAACACAACCTTAGGAGGTGGAGCCGAGGAACAAACAGGGAGCCAGGAGGGAAGTGAATGGAAGTGGAACTCGAAACACTGAATGACTGTCGAGTGTCGTCTGTCTAAACTCTAAAGATTGAAATCTGAAACAAGAAAAAGAAAACCCTACGCTAAATGGCCCTCGAGTTCGGTTTCGTCGATTTTGAGACAACAAAATCGAGAATTGAACCGCCAATAATTGGTTTTTACATATTTAATCTGAGAATCAAAATTTTTTTTCACAAAATCAAATCGGTCTAACCCAAATTGATCAGTTCCAGTTCAGTCTGACGGTTGAGGTTCGGTTTGCACACCCTTATGTTTTTGTACAATAAGGAGGTGATTTGTATGGAATTTAATGCAAGGAAAGCACTAATTTATAATAAAAATAAAAAGGCACTAATACGAATATTTTTATTTAATATTTTTTATGAAAGACAAGTTTTCTATTTGTAGAGGGTACAAGACAAACATTCCTACGCAGCTAGATTGGGTGCTTGTAGGACTTTCCATAAGTCAATTTTCTTTTAAGCCCTTTAAATCTTCTATTTTATTTCAACAACTTCTATCTCAATTTGTATGTAAAGGAAGACATTTCTAATGTTCTTGCTACTTTCTTACTCATTGAAGAGATATGGCCATTTCTCTCTCTAGAAGAGTTTTCTTGTGGTTTATCATTTTCTCTATGCTTTTAGTCTTTGTAAGGGATAAATCTCTCCAAGGGTTCCTAGCAAAACGGAAGAACATTAGCGGGAAAAATTTGTTGGGTAAACTCGGATATGATTTCCTGCAGACTAATAATGTTCATATTAAGTTTGTTTAGATTGAAATCTTCTATATTCAAAGAAGCTCAGCCCGAAGAAACTGATCTAGAGGAACTGATCCATATTAACTCGCCCGGAGGACTTGATCCACGACATCATTAAATAGCGATTTTATTGTCATTATCGGAAATGTTAATTTAGTGATTTTGAGCTTTTAGTTTTGAATCCTTAGTGTAACACAATGTGTTTTTTCAGTCATATATAAATTTTGGCTTTCAAGTGACTTCGAGCAGTAACAAAAAATATTATATAATTCATATTACAATAATTGACATATATACAATTCATACAGCATACACACATCTTAGCTTCTCCGCAACTCATACCAATGCCTAGCAAGTCTAAATCAAAGTAAGTACTTGTTCCTGGAAAAGAAATTGCAGTATCCACAACAACGGAATTTCAAAGACAGATCATGTCATACAAATGTTCACCAGAGATATTAATCATTTATGTTCATAACCATCAAGTTTAAATTTGTATTTCTCACAAAATCCCACATGAGAATTTTATTGGTTGGACTCTTTTGGCTTATAACAAAAACCTACTCTAATCCCGTGAAACTGGACGCTTCAGTTTACATCAATGGAGGTGATCGTAATTCAAAAATATTACCGGTTACCCGCTTTAATAAATTAAAGGTACGACTAACTCTGATCGGCAAACTTAATTCCCTTCTCGATTGAAGATTTGAGTTCAGGCTTCAGCTTTTCCAAACTTTCTTTCTCGTAATCTGATAGGGGACCCAAATCCATAATCGAATCAACTCCATTCTTTCCAAGCCAAAAACCAACTAAAATTGTCAATCAAATGTTTTGGGAAGCACTCGAAATCATAGAAAACTTGATGCACCCATTCAAATGCAAACTACAAACAACCTTTGAAGCGAAGAAAGGAAGTTCAGTGATGGTTGATTGAACAAATGAACACTCCACAACATCTGGTACGCCGTTTAATCCTTTCAGACGAGCATAAGCAAAAATGGCCCTAGATGCAGCCCTAAGAAACAAAGTTCATGAAGAAGTGCATGAAGAATCTGATTAAGGAGACGTGGAAGAATCTGATTTTTCCTAAAGAGAAAGCTTGAAAACAATCATATTTAGTTTTTTATTATGAATCACCAGAAATGACCCAAAAACCTCATCATGAAGGAAAGATATAGCGGCTCAAAGCCTTCAAATTATCAAATGCTACCCAAATTAAGTATCTATCATAGATTCACATCAATTTATATGTTGAGTTGCTCTTATTCTTCTAATGCACTTTTACTTTTATCTACATTTTGATGTTAATACAACTTGTCACCAGTCATGCCAGGTTTTCTCGATGCACCAACTGGAATGATGACAGGATCACATCCCTCGAGAGCTTTTGCGAGTTGTTCCTCGCCCACATATCCAGTGACCTGAAATAGCACACAAAATAAAGAATCTCTTAGATTCTGTAAAAAATAGAAAATGGAAGCCCTCATAAATCTCGTTCTGAACGGAAAACAACACACAGGCAGTTCCACACAAAAAAAGGAAAAAAAAACAACATAGTTAAGCTGAAAGAGCTTAGTGAACAGTTTAATCCTGTAAAATCAACAGAAGTTGCATGCACGTGCAGATTAAGGGTAAGACAATCCAAATTCTAATTCAAGTCCAACAAAACACGAGAGGCTAAAAACGAGTAAAACAGCACAAAATAAAACAAAAAAGAACTGAATCAAAGAAATCAAAACCATTTCAATCAAGCAGTAAACTACAAAAACGAGTCAAAATTTTAGAGAGAAAGACGGGTACCTCAGATCTAGTATTGTCATGGCTGACATCAGCAGCGACACCAGGTGTAACAGCAATATCATAGAGAGTAAGCTTGGAAACCAAAGGGTTAAGCTTCATCAGAAGCGCCAGAGGCAACTCCTATGAAGTGTTAGGTGGGATTATGGGGATCATACGAAGGTTTTATGGGAAGCTGCTGGAGAAATAAGAGAGACAGCGAGACTTACCGAGAGAGAAATAGAGAGAAGCTCTCTGGAGCCGGAGGAAGGGCCAAGAGCTGGGAGCTGCGGGTGGAGCCGAATGAGAAACTGTGAAAGAAGAGAGAGAGAGAAGGGAAAGTGAGGAAGACACTGGATGAGAGTGAGCTGCATGAGAGTGAGCTGCTTCTCTTTTCAGGTGCCCTTCGAGATGAGAGCAAGGTACTTCTCCCTTCTGGTTTTATGGATTTTATGTGATAGGGGCAGTCACTCTGTTTATTTATGAACATTCGATCAAATGCTATAGGGTGAGCGTGTTTATGGGAGTTATGTTCTATTATTTTAGGAAAAATGACAAATTAATCATCTTTTATTATTAGTGACAAATCAATTATCATCTATTTTTTTTGTTAACAAATTAAACAATGAACTATAAAAAAATGATGTCACTAATATTGTTGTCACGTTTGTCGTTAAACGCTTTAATGACGAAGCGTAACGGCTTGAAGAGGAATCATCTTAGTTTGATGAAAAATCGCTGCGACTTGACGATGAACTGCAACGGTTTGACGAAAAACCATTGCGGCTTGACAACAAACCGCGACGATTCGTTGTCAAGAAGGAAATTCTCTTCTTTTATGTACTGCGACAGTGAATCTTTGAAAATTGATAATTCTCTCAATTTTCAACAGTTTTGGATGCTTGAGGACTTATTTTGCAACGTTTTTTCGCGATGCACAAGTAGGAGAGATCACTTTTGACATTCAGTGCTTATCAGAGCAAATTTGAGCAAGAAAAAAATGAGATCGTTTACTCAAAAACTTTGGAAGGCCATAACTTTGTGCTCCCACTTTCGGGGCCTAAAAACGCTTCTAAGTTCTCCAATTTCTCTTACATAATTCAAAATTGCGAAGCTTCGCACGTTTTCCAGCCCGAATCTGCTTTGATAAGCACCCAATGCCAAAATTGATATTTCCTATCTATACATCGCGAAAAAAACGATGGAAAATGAGTAATCAAGCGTCCAAAACCGTTGAAAAATGAGAGAATTATTGATGTTTAACGATTCACCGTCGCAATATGTGAAAGAAAAGAATTTCCTTCTTATCAAGCCGTTGTATTTTAACAATTTAACCTCTGAACTATGATAATTCGGCGCATTTAACAATTTAACCCCTAAACCATGACAACAAACTGATGCGGTTTCACAATTTAACCTCTGAACTTTGACAACAATCCACTGCGGTTTCACAATTTAATCCTTGAACTATGACGATCCGCACGCGATTGAACAAATTAACCCCTAAACTATGATAAACCGTCGCTGCTCGACCTCATCACGTTTAACGGTAAACGTGACATCGATGTTGGCGACGTCATTTTTTCATAGTTCAGTGATTAATTTATTAGTAAAAAAATATTAGTGGTTGACTTGTCGTTGACTTTAAATAATGATTGTTGGTTTGTTAACATTGAAGATGTGAATAGTGAAAGATCAAAAATAACCTAATAGGAGAGTAAATTTAGTTATTAAAACTTTTTCGCGTGATTATTTATTTTTCTAATCTTAAGTGATTTATCTTAATTATGCAAACAAATAAAGCACAAGTATAAAGAGAAAAAGTTAGAGAATCGACAACGAGGTGTTTATGCGGTTCGGCAAATCCAGCCTACGTCTGCGCTCCAACATGTCTAATAACACTTCAACTATACATATCCATTCTGTAATTACTTAACCAACTTAAATTCAGTGTATTCCAAATTCACTAGTGAGCAAATATAATTATATTGACAACTATAAATCCATGCACATGGCTACAACCAATTCCATAATAATTAGGGAGCATAAACAACAAAACTTCCTCAACATAATTCATTTATCTTTTATCCTTAATCTAACATTTATATAGTGTAGAAAACCACGACTTAATCAAACAACAGGGAGTAGTTTAAAACCAACAAAGCACAACATCCAACACTAACCAATAAGTCGTAAGCACAACAGAAAACAAAATTCCCAAAATAAACTTAACATCCAAAAGCATCACAAAGCTTAACCAAATAGTTGATTATATTCTTCATTCATCTATCAAATATTCATAAATAAATAGAGAGCATCAATCACATAAAATCCATAAACCAAAAGTGGAGGAATACCTTACTAGAAGACACCCGAAAAGAGAAGAAGCAGCTCACTCTCATCTAGAGTTTTCCCCACTTTCCCTTCTCTTTTTGTCTTCTTTCACAGTTTCTCACTTGGTTCCACCTGCAGCTCCTAGCTCTTGGCCTTTCCTCCAGCTCCAGAGAGCTTATCTCTATTTCTCTCTCGGTAAATCTCTCTTTGTCCTCTTATTTCTCTAGCAGCTTCCCATAAAACCTTTGTATGATTCCCATAATCCCACCTAGCACTTCATAGGAGTTGTCATCTGTAAAGGAAGCCAACGTGAAGGAATTTCAAAAGCTCACCTCACGGGCAAGAGAAACAAGTGGAACCGATTGATCACAGGATCGATCGGTCCAAGGTGGAGCTCACGAGTCGATCTTGGATTGACCTTTCCCACGTTGCTTATCCATCAAGTCGCCTCTTCCAATTTCTTCCACGCCAATTCAAAATGCAGAACAAACTCACAGCAATTCCTATCAACAAAAAACAAAACAGAGAAGGAATATATCCGAACCAAACTCAGCATCCAAAACAATAATACTCAGCAATGGAAGGCCAAGAAGCCAAAACGTAGGGAATCTTACCTCACACTGTCGCCGACGAGCATTGGAGAAGACGTTTGTCAAAATTGCTCCCAGAGGCTCAGTCTTTTGCCAAGGTCCTCACCTGAAGGAAACCCATCAACCCGAAGCCGTCCCTTGCACCCACAGTAGCGCCCCACCAAAGCCATCCCATAGCTCGCACCACCCGTTGTGTCGTTGTCCGCTGCTCACCTAACCCTTAGTCTAAGTTTAATTCCAAGTATTACATTTAGGGTCGTATATTTTAAGTTAAATATTTCTTTCCATTTAATGTATTTCTAGTCAACTTAGAAATATATGGAGAGACGAAATCAAAACTACTGATTTCAAGTTCAATAGTAATTTTTAAGGAATCCAATTCCACAAGATTTCATGAATTCTTGTAGAATATGCATTTGCTTTACTTAGATGATCACTGCATAATGATTTTTAGTTCTAGAAAATATAGGATAAATAATTTCATTGGATATAGTAAAAAAAACTAATGCTTAGCACATCATCTTTATAATTTATATAGTTATAGAAAATTGTTTTATAAACTATTTTTATTTTTTAAAAAAAAAAACAGAAGAAATTTTTGAATTTTAATAATTATTTGAACATAGAAAACAGCTTCTAATATAATGTTTGATGAATTACCAATTAAAAAAAACATATATTTATTTAAGAGCATATCCCAAAGAATTAATTTTAATAATCCAATATTTATCCAATTTATGCCTTTTCCATGTCGTCATGCTTATCTTTTTTTGTCAGCTCTTGGACTATTCAGATAAGGACATCCCAATTTATCGAATTCTATATATCCACGTCATTGTCTAGTCTCTGTTTTTTTTGGGTAATTTTCTTTTAAAAATGGGAGGAAAAATATGGTTTGTTCTTTCACTCCATAAATAAAATAATAACTATTATAAAATTGATAAAAAGAGAAGTAGTCCATCGTATGAAGATAGACACGATTAAAGATGTTGTTGATATGATATAGAATCCCACATCATTTTAAGAGAATAAAAAATAAATATTTATAAATAGAATATTTATTTATACTTAGTACAATGCGTTTCGAGCTGATTTAAATTATAAAATTGTACAGATTTTAATATTAAAACAAATAATATTATACTATAAAAACTAAAAGACTCTACAATAATCACATAAAATTACCTGAAATAACACTAGGGTATTATTATGATAATGCAGGTATTCGTCAAAAATTAAGAAATTCAAACTTTGTATTGAATTATTTTTCATAAAAATAGAATTATTTTATATATATATATATTTAAAGCGTTGACTGCAAAAAGATACTTTAATAAAGCTTCAAAATAAGGACCTTTAAATTGCCTAATGACACAATGAGTACGCGGCTTAAGAGAATGGGATTTTGTCTTTCTTATCCATGTTTTTTACAATGAGGAGATGATTTGGGTGGAATTTAATGCATGGACAGCACTAATTAATAATAAAAATAAAAAGGCACCAATACGAATATTTTTATTTAATATTTATTATGTATATAAAGGAAGACAATTCTAATGTTCTTGCTACTTTCTTACTCATTGCATAGATATGGCCATTTCTATCTCTAGAAGAGTGTTTTTGTGGTCTATCAGTCTCTCTCTCCTTTTAGTCTGTTCATGGGCAAATTCTCTCCAAGGGCTCCTAGCAAAACCGAAGAAGATTAGTGGGAAAAATTTGTTGAGTAAACTCGGATATGATTTATCGCAGACTAAGTATGTTCAGATTGTACAAACAAGAGTTGTCTATACTCAGAGAAACTCACCCGGAGGACCTGATCCACAACATCATTAACTGCTACTTACGGCTTTGAGAAAATGACATTTTTGCTGGAGGATTATTAATCTTGGACCTTTTCTTTTTTCCAAGATGCTTAGTGCTTTTGAGCCTGAGTTTTGAACCTGTTGTGTAAGCACAATGCATTTTTTCAAGTGAGTTTTGTGATTTTGAGTCTGAGTTTTGAACCTGTTTTCTAAGCACAATGCATTTTTTCAAGTGAGTTTTGTAGGACTTTCAAGTGAGGTTTGAGCCTGAGTCTTGATTAAGTACGTTCAAATTAGAGTCTTTTATATTCAGATAAACTCGTTCGGAAGAACTGATCCACATTAAGTACATCCATATTGGATTCATCTCTACTCAGAAAAACTTGCCCAGAAGACCTGATCCACAACATCATTAAATAGTGCTTTTATTGACATCATCGAAGATGTTAATTTAGTGATTTTGAGCTTTAGTTTTGAACCATTTGTGATTTTGAGCTTTAGTTTTGAACCATTTGTGTAGCACAATCTGTTTTTTCAGTCATAAATAAATTTCTGACTTTCAAGTGACTTCGAGCAATAACCAAAAATATTATATAATTCGTGTTACAATAATTGGCATATATACAATTCATAGAGCATACATACATCTTGACTTCTCCGCAACTCATACCAGTGCCTAGCATGTCTAAATCAAAGTAAGCACTTGTTCATGGAAAAGATATTGCAGTAACTACAACAATGAAATTTCAAAGATAGATCATGTCAGACAAATGTTCACCAGAGATATTAATAATTTATGTTCATAACCATCAAGTTTGAATTTGTATTTCTCACAAAATCCCACTTGGGAATTTTATTGATTGGACCTCTTTTGGCTTATAACAAAAGCCTACTCTAATCCCAGTTTACATCAATGGAGGTGATCATAATTCAAAAATATTACCCGTTCCCGCTTTGATAAATTAAACGTCCGACTAACTCTGACTGGCAAACTTTATTCCCTTCTCGATTGAAGATTTGAGTTCAGGCTTCAGCTTTTCCAAACTTTCTTTCTCGTAATCTGATAGGGGACCCAAATCCATAATCGAATCAACTCCATTCTTACCAAGCCTCACCTGCAAGCGCCAAAAACCAATTAAAATTGTCAATCAAAACGTTTTGGGAAGCACTCGAAATCATAGAAAACTTGATGCACCCATTCAAATGCAAACTACAAACAACCCAGGTTAATTAAACTCGTAATTACGAGGTTATAGAAGTGAAATACAACCTTTGAAGCGAAGAAAGGAAGTTCAGCGATGCTTGATTGAACAAATGAACACTCCACAACATCTGGTTCGCCGTTTAATCCTTTCAGACAGGTATCAGCAAAAATGGCCCCGGCATAGCTGCAAGAATAATAGTGCAAAGTTAGTTCACTAAAATGCAGCCCTAAGAAACAAAGTCTTTCGCTGAAGCCCTCACCCGAAAGAAACCCATCCGCCCGAAGCCGTCCCCTGCACCGACGGTAACGCCCCACCGAAGCCATCCCGTAGCTCGCACCACCCGTCGCGTCGTCGACCGCTGCTTGCTGGACAGCGCTTTGTCTTCGCGAAGGAAAATTGGGAGACCGCGAATCGCTTCTCCCTTCTCTCTCTTTTCTATTCTGTTTTTGGTTTTCCCTTTTCTTTCATTGAAATCGCCCACAACCTTTTTCTCAAATTCTCCCCCTCTTTTCTCAAAACCAAACCGGTTCAAGGAGAAAACCGGTTCAACCCCTTTCATTTTATTTGAATTCCCATCTTTTCTTTTATTTACTTAATCTCCTTGACATATAATTTATTGGGTTCTTTTTATTTGACACCTTTAACTATGGACATCTTTTTATCTAACACCTTGTGGTTTTAAAACTTTGGAAAAATGACAATTCAACCATCGTGGTTTACGATCAATGACAAGTCAACCACTGTGGTATGTTTTCTAACAATTTAACCATCCACATATGCTAAAATGACACCTTCACCATCGATGTGAGAAAAAAAAACTGAGGGTATGCCAATTTTGGTTTGGACACTGCGGCCTCCGCAGGCAATTTTTATCTGGAGATCGCGGTGTCCAGGGAAAAATTGCTTGGACACCGCAGACAATTTTGTCTAGACACCACGGTCTCTAGGCAAAAATTGCCTGGACACCGCGGTCTCCAGGCAAAAATTTCCTGGACACCGCAGGCAATTTTGCCTGGACACCGCGGTCTCCAGGCAAAAATGCTTGCGGTGTCCAGGCAAAAAGACCACCTGAACTTCAAATGACCATAACTTTTATTACGAGTGTCAGAATTTGACGTACAAGTATCAATTTGTAGGTCTCTAAAAGAGCTTCAATTTGATACCTTATGCGTCTAATTCCAATACTCGTAACAAAAGTTCTGGTAGTTTGAATTTCAGCAGGGCGTTTTGCCTGGACACCGCGGTCTCCAGGCAAAATTGCCTGAGGCGTCCAGGCAAAAATTGCCTGGAGACCGCGGTGTCCAGGCAAAACGACCTGCTGAACTTCAAACAACCATAAATTTTGTTATGAGTGTCGGAATTTGACGCACAATGTATCAATTTGTAAGTCTCTAAAAGATCCTCGATTTGATACCTTATGCATCCCATTCCGACACTCGTAATAAAAGCCTACAAATTGATACCTTGTGCGTCAAATTCTAACACTCATAGCAAAAATTATGGTCATTTGAAGTTCAGCAGGTCGTTTTGCCTGGACACCGCGTGCATTTTTGCCTGGAGACCGCGGTGTCTAAGCAAAATTGCCTGCGGTGTCCAGGAAATTTTTGCCTGGAGACCGCGGTGTCCAGACAAAATTGTCTGCGGTGTCCAAGCAATTTTTGCCTGGACACCGCGGTCTCCAGGAAAAAATTGCATGCGGACGCCGCGGTGTCCAAGTCAGTTTTTTTTTCTTACATCGATGATAAAGTTGTCATTTTAGCATATGTGGATGGTTAAATTGTTAGAAAACATACCACAGTGGTTGACTTGTCATTGATCGTAAACCACGATGGTTGAATTGTCATTTTCCCTAAAACTTTTAATGTACACCCTATACTATAGGGACGTTTTCACCGGCCACCTTCTGCATACCGCAGTTAATAAGAGAAAAAAATCTGAGCATCTCGCTACCGCTGCATTCCGTCGCGAAAGCAAACAACGGTCGGAAGATTCTCCGTCTCCCGTCGACAACCAACAGGTTGCTGGGGAAATCGAAAATCTACAATTCAATTTTAAGGGACAGAAAACTAGCAGGACCCGTCTGGAAACGTCAAAATATCCCGTACGCCGAGATTCCGGGAAGCACTCAGGTCCAACTAAAATGGTTCTGTACTTCACCGGAGCTACAAACATTCTTTATACCTTCGGTGGCCATGCAGTTACAGTGTAAGAAGAAAGCTCTTTCTTTTTCTTGTTTGGATGGTCAGAAAGTGGAGGAGAATCATAGATTTTAAATCCCCTTTTTTTTTTCAGGGAAATCATGCATGCGATGTGGAAGCCACAGAAATTCAAGCTCGTATACTTGATTGCCACTCTTTACGTCCTCACTCTAACACTCCCGTCAGCGTCTGTAGTTTACTGGGCATTTGGCGACTTGCTTTTGACCCATTCAAAGGCTCTCTCTTTGCTCCCAAGAACTGGGTTTAGAGACACCGCCGTCGTCCTCATGCTTATTCATCAGGTTAGTGTTGGATTTCTGTCTTATTTTTTGACCATTTTGAGGATGAATTTAGGTACTTTTTGGTGGGTTTTATTTTCAGTTCATAACGTTTGGATTTGCCTGCACGCCTCTGTACTTTGTGTGGGAGAAATTCATCGGAGTTCACGAGACGAGGAGTGTGTTCAAGAGAGCTTTTGCGAGGCTTTCAGTGGTTGTTCCGATTTGGTTTTTTGACTATTATTTTCCCATTTTTTGGGCCTATTAATTCCACTGTTGGTTCTCTTCTGGTCAGCTTCACCGTCTACATCATTCCTGCTTTGGCTCACATGATCACCTTCGCTTCCCCATCTGCTAGAGAGGTTCTTCCATTTTCTTAACAATTTCAAGTTTATTCAAATTAGCTATTATTTCAGTTCAATTCAGACCCATTGTTTCCATTCGCATCTGCCAAAACGAGTGCAAGAGACAAGGATGATCAAAGCGGAACGTCACTCGCCTGGAAAAACAAGAAGAAAAGCCTCAAGAACTGACGACGGAGAAGGAGACTCTGATCTCAGGTTGAGGAAAATATGGTAATCGATAAAAATGAGTCTAATTAACGGCAGTAAATATGAGTCAATCAGTGAGATTTTCCTTTCCCTAATTAACGGCAATGAACAGAAAGTACACGGAAGGTGGCTGATGAAAACTTGCCATAGTACAAGGTGTTAATTACAAATTTTAAAACTATAAGGTGTTAGATAAAACAAGTGTTTATAGTGTTAGATAAAAATAACCCTAATTTATTTATTTTAGTTTACTTCTACTTAACCTTTAAGTCTAAGTTTAATTCTGGATCTTGCATTTAAGGTTATAGATTTTAAGTTAAATAGTTCTTTCCATTTACTCTGTTTCTCGTCAACTTAGAAAATATGGAGAGATGAAATCTAAACTACTGATTTCAAGTTCAATAGTAGCTTTTAGAGAATCCAATTCCAGACGATTTAATGAATTCTTATATAATATGCACTCGATTTACTTTGATGATCACCGCATAATGATTTTTAGTTCTAGAAAATATAGGAGTGATTAGGGGTGGAATCGGTTTGGTTCGGTTCGATATTATAGTGAATTGAAACCGAACCGACTCGGTTCGATTTTAAAAATAAAAAATCAGAACCAAATTCATTAAAACTGATAAAAAACCGAACCTCGAATTTTGGTTTTTTATTTTTTCGATTCGATTTTTTAGAAAACCAAAACATTTGGATTTTCTTAGTTTTTTCAGTTTTCAAATAGTGTAGACAATATTTGATATGATGTTTATGTGTCATTCATTTGTTAATTCATATAATTTATTATTTTAAATATTTATATTACTTCATGATAAATTAAAATCATATAAATAATTAGATTATAATTTTATTATTTATATGAAAATTTTGTGAACAAAAATTGTAAAGTGTAGTAATAAATATTTGATTCTTAGAATTAGGTTAAATGAATAGGTTTAGGTTTATTTCAGTTCAGTTCGGTTTTACTCAATTTTTCTTCATTAAAATTGAAAATCAAATAGAAGATTTCGGTTATATTCGGTTCAGTTTTAAATTCAATTTTTTTACCTTTTAAAACTAAACTGAATCGAGTAAAATCATTCAATTTGATTCGATTACTTAGTTCAAATCGAACCGAGTCCCACCTCTAGAACCTAGAAGTGATTGTTCCATTGGGCAAATTTAAAAAAAAGGTTGTGCTAAATAATTTCATTGGATATAGTAAAAAACCTAATGATTATCAAGTCATCTTTCTAATTTATATATTACATATATTTATTAATATCTGAATTAATATAATTAAAAAATTGTGAAACTTCAAATTTTATAGAATAATTTATTTAAAAGATAATGAAAAACAAAGACAAATTAATCACTTTTTAATTAAAAAATTATTAGAAACAAGAAGAAATTATTTATAAACCATTTCTATTATAACAAAAAACAAGAAGAAATTTTTGAATTTTTAATAAGTATTTGAACATAGAAAACAGCTTCTATTTGAACACAAAATATATATATATATATAATTTATTTATTTATTTAAGAGCATATCACAAAGAACTAATTCTAAAAATCCAATCTTTATCCAATTTATGCCTTTTCCATGTCGTCATGCTTATCTTTTTTGTCAGCTCTTAGACTCAGACTCAGAAAAGGATATCCCAATTTATCTAATTCTAGATGTCCACTTCAATGTTTAGTCTCTTTTTTATCGGTAATTTCTTTTAAAAAAAGGGACAAAAATATGGTTTGTCCTTTCACTCCATAAATAAAATAATAATTATTAAAAAATTTAATTAATGTCAATATGGAATCCGAGAGAAGTAACAAAATATTCCTGCAATTAATGTAAAATACTTTGTTTTTGAAAAACTTTCTAAGTATAAATTATTGTTTTCATCTCCTTTATATAAAGGGGATGGACGGCTAAGGCTATACAGACATACAATAAGAGAAGTATTATATATTGGGTAAAAAAAATACTCTAGTAGACAATTAAAGCATAATAATTGTGACAGTACATCATGTGAAGATAATGACGATTCAATATGTTGTTGATGGTGTGCAAAATCTTACATCGTTTTGAGAGAATGAAAAGTAAATGGTTTATAAGTAGAGTGTATTAGCCTTTTTGTTAGGCTAAGTTTTATTTTGATGATGACTAAATTGTTAGTTAATTTAATAAATTAATAAGTTGTATTTTGTATAGTACTTTATATTTTTCAGATATTATTCTTATCATTTTTATAATAATATTTATATATGTGTATATGGGAAATACCCTCAAAATGGGTATTATTAATGTGCTAACAAGTTTACTTGAGTCTATGTAATGTAGCATATCATTTTAGGACTCAATATAGTTTAGGGTTTATTTTGGAGTAAAGTGGGGACGAGTCTACGGAAGAGAAAATGCGTCCCAAACTGGTATGTCATCTTGCGGACGCATACGGATGCCTGCGGACGCATACGGATGCCTGCGGACGGGTAATATTGGCGTCTGAATGAATCTGTCCATTTTGATGGACGAGGAACAGCATCCGCAACCCTTCAAAAATGCGAATGAGAGAAGAAGAAGAGGACGATATTTTGGCGTCCCCAAGCGAATTGTGAAGACGCGGACGACGGCGGACGCAACAATCCTGTGTTCGAAATGAATCTGTCCAATTCTGTGGGAAAAGCGGACGATAGACGCAGACGAGGCGAACGATAGATTGGCGTCCCCAAATGCCCAAAAGTGTGCAACGACTATTTTTCTCAACGGGCATTTTTCCAATGGTCACATGCGGACGATTGAGGATGATGAGGACGTCCGGAAGTGTAAAGTCTATAAATATGAGATCACTTCAAACTCTCTACAACAAACCGAGAATCGTGGCGAAGCCCTGACGAATTTAATACGCGATTCTAATCATTGTGAGCTTTTAATATTGTTGTAAATCCGATTCTCCCCAACCCATAAACTTGCGCGTTATATTTGGGAGAATTCGAATTAGATAGATTGCGCTTTAATTTTCGTATTCTATACTTGTGCTTGATTGTAAATGGCGATTCTCTTAGAATTCATCACACTAGGGTGACAACCCGAAACACTTGAAATAGTCGTAGGCTAGATTGAACGCCCGTTAGTTCAATCATTGGGTGACACCCTGCAATAGTCAAGATTAGGGTGACGTCCTATAAGAGTCAAAGGTTGACGACCTTATAATTAGTCTAGGGTGACGCCCATATTAAGAGTCAATTTGTAAACAGTTTATTGGCACCCGTAAGCCAATTGTTTAGTGTATCTCCAAGTGGAACTTGGAGCGCAGACGTAAGTGAGTTTGCCAAACCGCGTAAACAAATATTGTGTGCACTTCTCTAACCCTTACTCTTGACATTAGTGCATATATTTGTTATCGTTATTTTAATTATATGCATTAAATCACTTAGGGTTATTAGAGATTAAAATATCACATGAAAATATTAGAAACCCTATATTCAGCCCCTGTCACGCCCCCATTCTCACAAGGCATGAACGGGCTAAGGCTTGGATCGAGGCTTTCGGGAAGCCTCGTTAGTGCACGTAGGGCGGGCACCAAGCAGAGTGAGTGTCGAGCAGGACAGCCGCAACAGTGCAGTAGGCGCAGTGTAGGAAAGGCAGTGCGCCAATCGGGCAATTATCGGACAGGCAGCGCACATGGTGGAACGTCCAACGGTTTTCAGACAAGGTTCCGAGAAACACGGGCCACGCTGGCACAGACAGGGCAACGCACTTTCCGGGAAGCTTGGAGCTGTCGGAAAGCCTCTCTTAGATGGCAGCGCCGCAATTGGGTCAGCAGGAGGCTGAGCCGCATGACCACCAAGCAGCAGATGGGCCAACTCAGAGTTAGGCCGCGCGGCCCGCGCAACTGGGCCGCAGCACGGGCCGAGGCCGCAGATTGGGTCCAGCAGACTGGGCCGCAACAGCGACGATGGGCCGCCAGCGCGCCAACTGGGCGCGGGGCCCAGCAGACCAGATGGGAACTACGGATCTTAGGAATCCTAGTTGACCTAGGATCCCTAGTTATAGTTGAATTAGGGTTTCTTATTGCCTATAAATAAGACCCATGAGGCACCAGCCAAGGTATTCAAGTCATTCGAGTTAGAGTGAGCCTTGAGCGAGTTATGGTGTTCCTTGGGAGAAATTGCATCCTTGGTTCTTTGATTTGGAATCGGAAGAACGGGTTGGGGGCTGGGCTCCCGTAAAGAGTTTGTGTTCTTGGGTTCGCAACGAGCAAGGGCATCAGAGAGGCTGGTCGAAGTGGGACTTCGGCGCCGGTCACAGGGTTTCGTCAGTATTCCGTGCGGCAAAAAATAGGGTGTGACAGACTTGGTATCAGAGCGAAGGTTTTCGAGGAAAGCTTTCATCTTTCGAGCAAAGGTTGCTCCTTTTTCTTCTCCACGTTCAAGATCCACTACTCAAGGAGTTTCTCAACCAATTCACAGGGAGGTGAATGGCAATGGTCTAGGTGCTTGCAAGACTCTATCGATTAGAGGAGTTCACGGGCTTCGTGAGGCAAGCGACGAGGAGTCCCTACGACTCCAAATTATCTCTCTAAAGATGGAAATCGACGCACTCAAAGCTTCGATGGGCGAAGATCTAGCGACGGCGAAACAACTCACACGGGACGGGCTCGCGCAGGTTGATAGGGAGGTAGCGCAACTGAGTGCAAAGGCAGCGGAAGTAGGTGGCACGGCAAAGAGGCTTGGCGCGATGGCTACGCAGTTTAAGATTCCTGAACCGAAGCCCTACAACGGCAATCGGAATGCAAAGAAGTTGGAGAATTTTCTATTCGACATAGATCAATATTTCCAGGCGGCTAGGATCGATGAAAGTAATAAAGTTATGATCTTTAGTATGTACTTGGCGGGTGACGCAAAGTTGTGGTGGAGACAACGTCAAGACAAGGAACTAGGGGTGGGTATTAGTTCGGGTCAAATAGGATAACCGAACCAAACTGAGCATTTTGCTCTGGTTGGTTTGGTTTTAATGAAGGAACAAAATCATTTATACCCGAGCCAAACCGAACCAACTATTACGGTTCGGGTGTCGGTTGGGTGAGGAGCAGACCCGGGTAAATCGAATTTAATCGGTTTTTCACTAGAGGCTTCGAGCCATGTGCACCGTGTAGTGTACTACTTTCTGAGTCAAGCCTCAAAGTTGTCCTGAACAGCTGAACTACTCTCTGTCTCTGTCAAAGACTCTGACTCAACTCTCAAGCCTCAAAGCTGTCCTAGTGTCCTGGATCTCCTGATGTCCTCCACTTCCAAGAAGCTGCCCTGCCGCTAAAATCTCGCCAATCGCCATTATGTCGACGAAAATGGTGCAGTTCTCTTTCACTTCTCCCAGAAAATGCTCTCAACTCTCAAGTCTCATCTGTCGAGTGTCGCAATCGTACGTCCTACATCTATAGAGATGCAGTTCATCCCTTCGTTTGGTGCTTTGTTCGTTCGTCAATCGCAGAAACGCAAACTCTGAAACTCGCAGTTGGCTCTTGGCTGTTCATCTCCTTCATTCAATCATTTGGGCTTCGTTCGTTCGTCAATCGTAGATCCACTCACATCTGTAGAGTGTCTACGACTTCATCTCCTTCGGACTTTCAAGCTTCTAGATCGTCAATCGCAGATCCACTCGCATCTATACTGTGTAGAGTGTTGACAACTTTATCTCCTTCGGAATTTTGAGCTTCCAGTTCGTCAATCACAGATCCACTCACATCTGTAGAGTGTCGACGTTCATCTCCTTCGGACCTTCGGGCTTACAGTTCGTCAATCTGATCGCAGATCCACTCGCACGATTGATTACAGTAAGATCTTTTTTTTTTTAATCTGTTGATTACAGTTTTGAAGATAGGTAGTATAACCAGTGGAATAGATGTTGATATTTGGATTGTGTGATTTGATCTTGCAGACATTGTGCGTATGTTCACTGTCTCTGCCCCAGTTCATTGTCTCTGCCCCAGATCACCGTGAAGTCTTCACATTGTAAGTCATTTTTATGTTGCTTGTGTTGATAGTCGCACGGTTGATTAGTGATTACAGTATGCTCTTTTTTTTTTCTTTTTAATCTATTAATTACAGTTTTGAAGATAGGTAGTAGTATAACCAGTGGAATAGATGTTGATATTTGGATTGTGTGATTTGATCTTGCAGACATTGTGCGTATTGGTTCTACACACTACACAGTGCATTTCACAATTCACTTCACAGTTCACTGTCTCTGCCCTAGATCACCGTGAAGTCTTCACATTGTAAGTCGTTTTTCTGTTACTTGTGTTGATAGTCATTAGTTCATTACTGATGTTGATATTTGGATTGTGCGAACTGATCTTCCAGGCATAAGGTTGTGTGTATTGGTTCTACAGGTCGTTTCCAGCTTCATATCAATTTATTACTCGATCAGGTGAGGTATGTTCTGAATTGAATATGAACTGTCTCATCTGTCATTTTGTTTCATATATGATATTAATTAGATATATTTGTAATATGCTGTTTGTTGTGAGAAATCTCTAAATTTGTAAGTTTAGACTTGATCTTATGAATTGGATAAATCTGAATTTCATTGTTATACATGTTTGGATTTTAATTATGAATTGGATAAATCTGAATTTCATTGATATATTTGTACTCTACTCTGGATGATTGGCTGTTGTGAGAAATCTCTTAAATCTCTAATTTTAGATTTTGTTATGAATTGTATAAATTTGAACTTTATTGTTTACATGTTTGTATTTTAAATGTTATTACACATGTCTGCATTGGTTAAATGTTTCATTATCTATTGTTCATTTTAAGATGGAAAATGAAATGAATAACAACAGAAAAAGAAACAAAACTTGTGAAGCGTGGAATTATTTTACTAAAGTAGAACCAATAGACGTAGATAATCCTCGTGCATCTTGCAATTACTGTGGAAATTCTTATGCATGTCATTCTGTAAAAAATGGAACTACAAATTTGAACAGGCATCTGAGTAATTGTAAGAAATTGTTGGCAACCTTAGACCAAAAACAGAAGACAATATTATTTCGGAAAAAAGAGGTGGTAGGACCAAGTAAAGTTGGTTCTTTAACAGTGAATTCATTTCGTGCAGAAAAATGTCGCGATAAATTGGCTAGAATGATTGTGATGGATGAGTTACCTTTTAATGTTGTTGAAGGAAGAGGTTTTGTAGAATACTCAAACGAGTTAGAGCCAAAATTTAAAGTTTCTTGTCGCAAAATAGTATCAAATGATATTTTCAAGCTTTATGTGGAAGAAAAAAGTAGTTTGAAGATGTTGTTTTCTCAGTTGCCTGGAAGAATAAGTTTGACAACTGACACTTGAACGTCTATCCAAAATATAAATTATATGGTTGTTACGGCTCATTTTATTGATTCAAATTGGTGTTTGAAAAAAAAGATTATCAATTTTTCTGTCATACCTAATCATAGAGGAGAGACTATTGCTTTGATTATGGAAAAATGTTTACTTGATTGGGGAATAGAGAAAATTTTGATAGTCACCATGGACAATGATTCTGCCAATGAAGTTGCGTTGAATCATTTGGTTAGAAGTATTAAAAGTTGGAATGGATTGGTACTTGATGGAGAATTTATCCATGTACGATGCTTTGCTCATATTGTTAACTTGATTGTTTGTAATGGCCTAAAAGAGCATAATGATTCCACTATGAAGATTCGGAAAGCTATTAAACATGTTAGGTCTTCTCTTTCTAGAATGCAAAAGTTTAAAGCATGTGTAGATAGTGCAAAGATTACATGCAAAAGTAGCGTGTGTCTTCATGTTCCAACTCGGTGGAACTCAACATACTTAATGTTGGACATTGCCGAAAAATTTGAGAGAGCATTTACAAAGTTGAAAGAATATGACACTCAATATGAATATGAATTTTTTCAAGATGATAATGTAAAAGTCCCTCCCTCTGATGAAGATTGGTGTGCTGTTCGTCAATTTATAGTGTTCTTAAAAGTATTTTATGATGTGACTTTAAAAGTTTCGTCTACTTTACATATTACTTCCAATGTGTTTTTCTCAGAAATATGCATACTGCATAGAGTTATCAAAAACTTTGCTTCAAGTGATAACTTATCACTAAGAACAATGACATTTGATATGCAAATTAAGTATGAAAAATACTGGGGAGATTTCAGTAAAGTCAATCATTTTATGTATGTTGCTGTTGTGCTTGATCCAAGATATAAGTTGAAGTTTGTAAAACATTGTCTATTGAAATTGCATGGATCGGAAATGACAAATGAGTTGGTAATGAATCTAGAACATACAATTAAAAGATTGTATTCTGAGTACAAGATGGCTCCACCAACAAATAACATGGAACACATTTCTACTTCTAGGCTCGTGGTTGACATCACTCATGACAATTTAGATGATGAAGAATTTGAGATGACATTTCATGCAGAATGTAATAGAGAAGATCAGGTTGACAATGAAAATGAAGTTCAAAATTATTTGTCTGCAAAACTTGAGAGTTCTTCGTCCGAAATTGATATATTGAGTTGGTGGAGAATGCACACTACAGAGTATCCAACCTTGAGTAAAATAGCAAGAGATGTGTTTGTTATTCCCATTTCAACAGTTGCCTCAGAATCAACATTTAGTTGTGATGGTCGAGTGCTAGATTCCTTTTGAAGTTCTTTAGCTCCAAAAACGGTAGAAAGTCTTATATGTCTTCAAAGTTGGCTTCGTGATTCTAATACAGCTTCAGATAATATCTATGAATCATTGGAAGAAGTCACACAATTTGAAAAAGGTATAATTATTTATATTTAGGTTTAATCAATATTAATGTTTTTAAATGTTATTCATTTATTTTTATTACTAACTTAATTATTTTTTGTTTGTAGATTTGAATGAGTTTATATCATCAGCAAACCAAGATTGATAATATTTGATATTCTCTCAGGTGATATTGACCCAATATTGATATTTGATATTCTCTTAACTTTGTATTAGCTGACTTTGTTTCTTTTAAACATGCTTAAATAGTGTTTTAATATTTTTTGAGTGGAGATTGTATTTGATATTCTATCAGGTGATATTGACCCAAGATAGATATTTGATATTCGGGAAAATGACAATTCAACCATCGTGAATTTTTGCCTGGACACCACAAGCAATTTTTGCCTGGACACCGCGGTCTCCAGGCAATTTTTGCATAGACACCGCAGGCAATTTTTGCCTGGACACCGCAGACAAAAATTGCCTGGATAATATTTGATATTCTATCAAGTGATATTGACCCAAGATTGATATTTGATTTCTCTTAACTTTGTATATTACCTGCCTTTGTTTCTTTTAAACATGCTTAAACAGGTGTGCAGGTGAAGTTTCGAGAATTGAAGGAGGATATAAGTAGTGTTTTAATATTTTTTAAGTGGAGATTGTATTTTATTTGGAGTGTGAGCATTTAATTTGTATTCTATTTAATATTTGTAGTTTGGTAGTTTAGATTTTGTGTAGTGTAAAAGAATCGAACCGATTAAAACCATTCTAAAAACCGATTAAAAACTGAGTAAAAACCGAATAATAGAACCGAATGCAAAATAATGAAGATCATGAAAAACCGAACCAAAAAAACAGAAACCGAGCAACGGTTTTAGGTTCAGTTTTATAATTCATCGGTTCAATTTCGGTTTTCTAAAATGGAAAACCAAACCGAATTGGTTCAAGTCTAATTTAGAACCGAACCGAACCGAACCGTCCCACCCCTACAAGGAACCAAAGATCACTACTTGCGAGGTTCTCAAGCGAGAACTAAAGGAGCGATTTTTACCGCTCAACGCCGAGTGGACGGCGAAGGAAGCACTGAGGAAGCTTCGACAAACAGGTTCGGTTCGTGACTATGTTTGTGAATACAGTTCCCTGTTATTGGATATCCGTGACATGCATGAAAGTGACAAGCTTTTTAATTTTATGGCTGGACTTCAGCCATGGGCCCAAACGAAGCTGCGACGGCATGGCGTGAAGGATGTGTCATCGGCAATTGCGGTTGCCGAGGGTTTGGTGGACTTCAGAACTGCCCCTACTTCCAACAAGAAAAAGGGGAGAGACGATAAGCGAGGCAAGCAAGGTGGGCACGACAAGAGTAAGAGGACCGAGGGATCTAAAGGCAAGGGACCTGATCAACCCCAACGCAAGAAGAACCAAGGTTGCTTTCTATGCAGTGGACCACATTATGCTCGTGATTGTCCTAACAAAGCATCAGCGTCTACCATAAGGGTCCAGGAAGAGAACTCCGAAGGAGAGGAGAAGCCTCAGATGAACCCCATTCAGTTAGTGAAAGCCCTGACAAACAGTCAAGCAGCGGCGGTAAGCAGACAGGCAGCAGCGGCGTCAGGCCAAACGCCAGTAGTGCTAAAGGGTCTAATGTACGTTGAGGTGCAGGTCAATGGAAGGAAGGTGCGTGCGATGTTGGAAACCTGCGCGACCAACAACTTTGGCTCGCAGCGGAAGGCGGGAGAGCTCGGCTTGGAGGTGACCAAGAGCACGAGCATGATTAAAGCAATCAATTCAGATACACAGCCAATCCAGGGCACGGTGACGCCCTACTGCGCGTGGGCGAGTGGCAACAATCATGCTCGATGATGATTGTGCCATTGGACAACTTTGATCTAATATTGGGCTTGGAGTTTTTCAGGCTAGCGAAGGCGACAGTACTGCCACATCTTGGAATGATGCTAATCCAAGACGAGACAACACCATGCACTGTCAAGAGTGAGAGCCGGGGCAAATGCGTGATGCAATCATCCCTACAATTGAAGACAGGAGTTCGGAAGGGGGAGACAACCTTCTTGGTGACACTATGCGAGGTCAAGCAGGACCAAGTGGGGGAGATACCATCAGAGGTACGCAAGGTGTTGGAGAGATATCAGGACGTGATGCCAGCGGAGCTGCCGAAAGCGTTGCCACCTAGGCGCGCTATCTATCATCACATAGAGTTGGAGTTGGGCGTGGTGGCTCCCTATCACATGGCGCCATCAGAGTTGGCGGAGTTGCAACGACAGCTTGACGAATTGTTGGAAGCCGGTTACATCCAACCGTCCAACGCTCCATATGGGGCACCGGTGCTTTTTCAGAGAAAGAAGGATGGTGCACTGCGCATGTGCGTGGACTACCGGGCATTGAACAAATCACCATAAAAAACAAGTATCCCATTCCAAATGCAAGTGACTTATTCGATAGATTAGCAAAGGCGTCATACTTCACCAAGTTGGACTTGAGATCGGAGTATTGGCAGGTGAGGATAACCGAGGGTGATGAGGCCAAGACGGTAATGGTATCGAGATATGGATCGTACGAGTTTCTGGTTATGCCGTTTAGGCTAATTAACGCACTGGCTACATTTTGAAATCTCATGAATGACGTGCTCTATGAGTTCTTGGATAGCTTCGTGGTGGTCTATCTGGATGATATTGTCATCTATAGCGAGTCCTTGGAGGAGCATCTACATCACTTGGAGAGAGTTCTAAAGAAGCTCCGGGAGCATTCTTTATTTGTGAAGCGGGAAAAGTACGAGTTCAGGGCAACGGAAATCAACTTCCTAGGCCACTACATCCGAAAGGGACAGATTCGCATGGATGGTTCAAAGGTACGCGTGATCGACGGATGGATTGCGCCCACAAAGGTAACCAAGCTAAGGTCTTTCCTAGGCCTAGCCAACTATTATCGGAGGTTTATTGCAGATTACTTGAGAATGGTGAATCCCTTAACCGATCTGTTGAGGAAAGACAAACCAAGGGCATGGAAGGACGCAAGTCAAGAGGCATTCGAGCAAGTGAAGAGGGCGGTGACAACGGAGCCAGTGTTGAGGCTTCCTAATTTTGCTTTGCCATTTGAAGTGCATACAGATGCGTCGGAGCGCGCGGTGGGCGGAGTCCTGGTTCAAGACGGACATCCGGTTGCTTACGAGAGCCGGAAACTAAAGGGAGCTGAGGAGCGCTACTCAGCACACGAAAAGGAGATGGTAGCGGTCATACATTGCTTGGTGACTTGGAGACACTATCTATTGGGCACGCAATTCACCGTGGTCACAGACAACGTGGCCAACACCTATTTTAAGACACAGAAGAATCTCTCACCTAAGCAGGTGCGATGGCAAGAGTTCTTGGCAGAGTTTGACTTCACTTGGCTACACAAACCAGGGGCCAAAAATAGAGTGGCAGCCGCACTTAGCTGCAAGGAGCATGCGGCGCGTGCAGCAGCGATAACGGAGGTTTGCTCGGATCTACTTGAGAAGATCAAGGCGGCGTCTATGGAAGATGTCGCATACTTGCGACTGGTAAAGCAGGTACAGGATGGGTTAGTGAGGCGATACTTGCTCGAAGACGGCTTGTTGAAAGCACGAGGGGACCGAGTTCTAGTGCCTAGTTGGGGCAGGGTCCGCCAACTTCTCCTAAAAGAGACACATGACACCTGCTGGGCGGGACACCCGGGCGTCGAGAGGATGCTCGCTTTATTATCACGGGACTACATATCGCCAAAGATGGAAGAAGACATAGAGCTTTACGTTAAAACATGTCTAACTTGTCAGGTGGACAAGACGGAGAGGAAGAAAGAAGCCGGGCTACTTCAACCACTCCCAATTCCAAGCAAGCCATGGGAGTCGGTCTCAATGGATTTCATCACCGAGATGCCAACGGTGGAAGGAAAAGGGTCGATCATGGTGGTGGTCGATCGATTGTCTAAGTATGCCATGTTTGTTGGCGTACCCAAGACTTGTTCAACGCAAGAGGCAGCGGACTACTTCATGAGGTTTATGGTAAAAATATTTGGATTGCCGAGAGACATTGTGAGTGATCGAGACTCACGATTCACGGGGAAGTTCTGGACTACATTGTTCAACTTGATGGGCACCGAGTTAAAGTTCTCCACGGCAAATCATCCCCAGACAGACGGGCAAACCGAGCAGCTCAATGCATTACTGGAGGAGTATTTGAGACATTTTGTATCGGCGAGCCAGCGTAATTGGGTGGATCTATTGGATGCAACTCAATTTTCATACAACATTCATCGGACATCGACCACGGGAGTGAGTCCCGCGGAGCTTACTTTGGGATTTCAGCCGGTGACGCCAGCTGAAGTTGCACGCAGGAAGGAGCAGGGCCCCTGTCCAGCAGCCTACAGGTATGGACGAGACCGCACAGATATGTTAGAACAAGCCAAAGACAGCTTGGGCAAGGCCCAACGACAGATGAAAAAGTATGCAGACAAGGGGAGAAGACCACTAGAGTTCAAGGAGGGGGATCGTGTCCTACTCAAACTCATGCCTCAGATATGGAAGAAGGTGACTTCTTGGAAATATCACAAGGTACTTCTTCCTAAGTATGATGGACCATTCACGGTTCTAAAAAAAGTTGGATCGGTGGCCTACCGATTGCAACTTCCCGACAGGCTCAAATTGCATCCTACATTCCATGTGAGTTTTCTAAAGCCCTATCACGAAGGAGATAGAGTCCAGAGATTGAGGCCTCCACCCGGGGTGCGAGTGGAATTCTAGAAAAAGATTTCCAAAATCCTTGATCATCGAAGCATGGGAGAAAGTTCAATGAAACGGCGGAGACAATTCTTAGTTCTATGGGAGGATGAAGATGAGGCAACATGGGAATATGATACAGACTTGTGGCAATTTGAAGACGAGGTGACGGCTTACTTAGATTGGACGTCGACGAGGCCTTCGACTTCATCTAATGGGGGAGGATTGTCACGCCCCCATTCTCACAAGGCATGAACGGGCCAAGGCCCGGAGCGAGGCTTCCGGGAAGCTTCTTCAGTGCTCGCAGGGTGGGCACCAAGCAGAGCGAGTGTCGAGCAGGACAGCTGCAGCAGTGACAGTAGGTGCAGTGTAGGAAAGGCAGAGCGCCAATCGGGCAATTATCGGACAGGCAGCGCACATGGTTGAACGACCAATGGTTTTCAGACAGGGTTCCGAGAAACACAGGCCACGCTGGCACAAACAAGGCAACGCGCTTTCCGGGAAGCATGGAGCTGTCGGAAAGCCTCTCTTAGGTGGGCAGTGCCGCAATTGGCCTAGCAGGAGGCTGCGCTGCAAGACCACCAAGCAGCAGATGGGCCAACTTGGAGTTGGGCTGTGTGGCGTGTGCAACTGGGCTGCAGAATGGGCCCAACAAACTGGGCAGCAGCAGCGACGATGGGCCGCCAGCGCACCAACTGGGCGGGGGGCTCAGCAGACCAGATGGGAACTACAGATCTTAGGAATCCTAGTTGACCTAGGATCCCTAGTTATAGATGAATTAAGGTTTCTTATTGCCTATAAATAAGACCCTTGAGGCACCAGCCAAGGTATTCAAGCCATTCGAGTTAGAGTGAGCCTTGAGCGAGTTGTGGTGTTCCGTGGGAGAAATTGTATCCTTGGTTCTTTGATTTGGAATTGGAAGAACGGGTTAGGGGCTGGGCTCCCGTAAAGAGTTTGTGTTCTTGGGTTCGCAACGAGCAAGGACATCAGAGAGGCTGGTCGAAGTGGGACTTCGGCGCCGGTCACAGGGTTTCGTCAGTATTCCGCGTGGCGAAAAATAGGGTGTGACACCCCCCCTCTATAGGCCTATATCGATCCTATAATTGGTATTAGAGCGAGTATTTAAATTTTTGTGTGATATTTTGTTGATTGTGCACATTGCTAAAATTTGTTGAATTTCATTGTTAAAGTTTATTTGAATATCATTGATTTGAAATTATATATATATGCACACTATGGAATCCAACATGTACGAATTAGGTCAATGCACATCTACACCTCTACATTTTGATGGTTGTAATTATTTGTATTGGAAGTGTAGAATAAAAATATTTATACAATCTATTGATTACTTTTTATGGAAAATCATTGGAAAGGGAATAACTCTTTCTAGAACAACTTGTGAATTCAATGATTTAGATAAACGGAATTGGAACTTAAATGCTAAAGCAATGAATATTTTGTATAGTGCCTTGAGTAAAAATGAATTTGATAGAGTTCAATCTTGTGTTAGTGCTTTCGATATATGGAAATCTCTTGAACTAACACATGTAGGCACAAATCGATCGTATAAATGCGAAGAAAGTTCTTCCTCCGGAAAAGAGGAGAAAGTGGCCAATACATGCTTCATGGCCAATGAAGAAATTAGGGTAACAAACTCTTCTAGCAATTCCGATTCGGATGATGATCATAATGCATTTAATGAATTGCTAGATAATTTTAATGAGCTCAAAGATAAATATAAATTATTGAAAAATGAGAAAAACAATTTGATAAAAAAGTATGCTATTTTGAATAAATCTCTTGATAATCAAATTGTAGTGTTAAAGAGTATGATTGATGAATCTAATGCTTCATTTAAATCTCTTGAGCATGATAGTAGTAATTTGAAATTGTTGAACGATAGATTGAAATCTACTATCAATTCACATGAAAATGAAATTGATTCATTAAATTGTAAAAATTGTGATTTGATTACTATTAATGAATGTCATAAGCATGAGATTTGTGATTTAAGAATTATGAATGATAAATTGAATGGTTGCATCAAATCACATGAAAATGAGATTAGCCTTTTGGATGCTAAATCTAAATCTAATTTTGATGCTAAGGCTAAAATTGAATCGCTTGAAGTTGATATATGTGAATTGAAAGCAAAGAATAATGATTTAAACTCTATTGTGCTTAAATTCACTAATGGAAGCAAAAAATTAAATACGTTCTTAAATTCGCAAAGGGTTACTTTTGATAAAACTGGTATTGGATATAAACCCTTTGGAAAAAAGAATTACAATAATTTATTTGTTAGATCTTCTACTTGTAATTCTTGCAATTTTGTTGGACATAAATCTGTTTATTGTCCTTTAAAATTGAATGATAAATTGGAATCAAATTATGGATCTAAATTTGTCTATCCTTTGAATTTGAACTCTAAATTTAAATCAAATGCTAATTCAAAATTTACTTATCCTTTGGATGCAAAGTCTAATTTAAATTCTAAATTCAATTTAAATTCTAAATTTGTATGGGTTCCTAAAGGAACCAAGTCTATAACAAATGGACCCAAAATGGCTTGGGTACCAAAATTTGCAAAATGATTTTTGTTGTAGGTTGGAGATTCTCCTAATGAGCTAAAGGGAATTGGATACTTGAATATCCAACAAAATGGGAGAAGCTTCAAAGATATGCCTCCAATGCGGTAAATGAAAATAAACATCTTAGAGGTGCACAATCTCTTTGTTATAATTGAATTTAAGTGTGGAATTTGATTTGGATTAATATTTAGATTTTGATTGATTAGAGTGGATTATATTATTGATTGATTCAATCTTTATTTTTTTTGGGATTAAAGTATATATTGATTCAATTATATTGTTCTATTCTTGATTTGGGATTGAAATTGTTTTAACTTGATTTTCATTCTTGATTTGGAGATTAGAAGATCAAAATTATGATTGAATTCACTTGTGCTATTTCTAGGTTGAAATTTGCTATATTTCTTCAATTTGTATTTTGATGCTTGTAATTCCAACAATTTGTAGTCTAAATTGAATATACCTATGAATTGTTTATCATCAAATGGAAGAGAAATTTGTTTATCTTCAATTGATATTTTTCAGTTTGAAAATTGTATCCTAACATGTGAACTTCTACTTTGAATATATTAAATTTGCTTGTTTTAATTTGAATTAAAGTGAATAGATTAGATTTGACAATTGACTTAATGTGCCTTTCTATTTTGATTGAAATTGAATGGACTCAAATTCTTCAATACATAATTTTGAACCTAGTTTCGATATTTTTGAGTTTGAAAGGGAAGATATTGATAGTGTGCTTATAGGTTTAAATTTGTATTTTACAATTGGTATCTCTAAGTTACATTTTGCATAATTCTTGTCTTGAATTATTTTTGTTGCTTGAGATTTAGCCTCCAACAATTAGTTTTCTAGTCTTATATATTGAATTGTTGGATATTAATTTTGATTTGGTTTCTCCTTTGGATTAAATTTGTATATGGTCAAAAGAGAAGAAAATGGAATTGTTTGAGAATTGATTGAGATATTTTTTTTTAATGTCGATTTCAACTTTAGTTTTCGATAAATTTGCTTCCGCTTATGCTTATAACTTTGATAATTCTTCCTTGAATCTAACTTGATTAATGCAAAGAAGGAGAATTTTGAATTGGTTTGACATTGCGTGTTTAGAGAAAGAAATTCTTATTGTTTTGTTTGATAACTTTGTTTCCCCAAATATTTTTAGTTTTGAGATTTATAAAGGAGAAGAAGTTTTGTAGTTGTTTTTCAAATTGATATCAATATTCTCCATTGATTTGAAATCACACAATTGATATCAATAATTGTTTTGTTTTAAACTTCTACAATTGGTATCTATCTTGAATTTCCATCCCCAATGTTTTGATTATGTGCAATGATTTAGGGGGAGATGAATGAATTTTAACTTGAATATCTTTGAACGATAGATATATCAATTAATATGTTTGAAATTAGATTTCATTTCATCAATTAGTATCAATAATGATTTTCGTTTTAAAACCTTTAAATTGATATCAATCATTGTTTGAGTTTGAATTTTAATAATTATGTATCCGTTCAAAAATTTGGTATCATTGGACTTATTTTTTTAATTGGTATCATGTATAAAACTATTTTTGTTTTGGTATCAATGAAATCATATTTTCTCTACAATTGGTATCATATTTAGATTCCCCAACTATTTGATTATATGCATAATGATAGGGGGAGAATTTGTTTTGTTTTAAATTTGGACTCATCCATGAATTATTTTCAATTGGTATATTTTTTCTTGGATGGTTCTCTTAAGTTTTTGGATCCTCTCCTAGTTGCTAGTTGATAAATTCATAAGGGGAGAAATTTATTAAGTTTTTTTTATTGCTCTAAGGGGGAGAGCAAATATTTTAAATGTGTGGTATATCCCCTTGAAGTGGTTGTTGTGATTAACATAGGGGGAGAGATATTTGAATTGATTTTGATATTACACATTGGTATCTCTCTTAGCATTTTCTTTTTGAACTTACAATTGGTATCATAATTAGCAAAAATGATTCGATTTTAACTGTGGATTTACAATTGGGATAATTCGTTGAAAAACTTGTTTTGCTTCAAATTGTGAATTCTCAATTGGTATTCTTTGTTAATTTCTTAATTCTTCAAATGGTATCACTTGTTTGAATTTGAACATGTGTTTACAATTCTTGAACTTAAATGGATTCTAGTTCCTACATTTGATTTCTAATTTCTTGAATCCCATTCTTTTTGGTGTCTATTGTTTGGACTTAAATGCATAATTTTCTCAAATGTGTTTGTATGCTTCATGACAAAGAGGGAGAAAGTTTTTGTTAGAAATCCTTGTGATTGTGGTTATTTACAATTGGTATATTCTTTTAGCCACATAAACTTTTTATTGAATGTTAATGCTTATTTTCCTCATTTGTTTGATTTGTGGATTACTTCTTGATTAAGGGGGAGAAATTTGTCTTCAATAGAATTAATTGTTGAGTTTGTCTTTGAACTCTCTAATGCTTATTCCCTCATTATACTCATGTTGATAATTCTAAAGGGGGAGATCTTTCTTAGACAAATATTTTGATGAATTTTCTTTGATAAAATTCTTGGTTGTGTTTAGACTCCACCTCCCCTAGGAAATCTTTTTGATTACGACAAAAAGGGGGAGAATAATGGATAAGTTGTAATATATTTTAGGGGGAGTTGAATAACATATAATAGCATGTTGCATGGATTTTATTGCTTGATAAATTGCATAAATTAATTGGAAAAATCTAATATGCAATATTTGTATGCAAATGCTTAGTTTTAGGAAAACAACTTATTAGATTTTGTCATCATCAAAAAGGGGGAGATTGTTAGCCTTTTTGTTAGGCTAAGTTTTATTTTGATGATAACTAAATTGTTAGTTAATTTAATAAATTAATAAGTTGTATTTTGTGTAGTATTTTATATTTTTCGGATATTATTCTTATCATTTTTATAATAATATTTATATCCATGTACATTGAAAATATCCTCAAAATGGGTATTATTAATGTGCTGACAAGTTTACTTGAGTCTATGTAGTGTAACATATCATTTTGGGACTCAATATAGTTCAGGGTTTATTTTGGAGTGAAGTGGGGACGAGTCTGCGGAAGAGAAAATGCGTCCTAAACTGGTCTGTCATATTGGCATCTGAATGAATCTGTCCATTTTGATGGACAATGGGGACGATACTACGCGGACGATGCGGACGAGGAATGACGTCCGCAACCCTTCAGAAATGCGGATGAGAGAAGAAGAAGAGGAAGATGTTTTGGCGTCCCCAAGCGAACTGTGAAGACGCGGACATGACAATCCTGCGTTCAAAATGAATCTGTCCAATTCTGTGGGAAAAGCGGACGATAGACGCAGACGAGGCGGACGATAGATTGGCGTCCGCAAATGCCCAAAAGTGTGCAACGACTATTTTTCTCAACGGGCATTTTTCCAACGGTCACATGCAGACGATTGAGGACGATGAGGACGTCCGGAAGTGTAAAGTCTATAAATATGAGATCACTCCAAGCTCTCTACAACGAATTGAGAATCGTGGCGAATCCCTGCCAAATTTAATACGCGATTCTATTCATTGTGAGCTTTTAATATTGTTGTAAATCCAATTCTCCCCAACCCATAACTTGCGAGTTATATTTGGGAGAATTCGGATTAGATAGATTGCGCTTTAATTTTCGTATTCTATACTTGTGCTTGATTGTAAAAGGTGATTCCCTTAGAATTCATCACACTAGGGTGACAACCCGAAACACTTGAAATAGTCGTAGGCTAGATTGAACGCCCGTAAGTTCAATAATTGAGTGACGCCCCGCAAATAGTCAAACAGTGGGTGACGCCCCGCAATAGTCAAGATTAGGGTGATGTCCTATAAGAGTCAAAGGTTGATGACCTTATAATTAGTCAAGGGTGACGCCCATATTAAGAGTCAATTTGTAAACGGTTTATTGGCACCCGTAAGCCAATTGTTTAGTGTATCTCCAAGTGGAACTTGGAGCGCAGACGTATGCGAGTTTGCCGAACCGTGTAAACAAATATTGTGTACACTTCTCTAACCCATACTCTTTACATTATTGCATATATTTGTTATCGATATTTTAATTACATGCATTAAATCACTTAGGGTTATTAGAGATTAAAATATTGCAC